>APFE030715451.1:141000-156216 GCA_000404065.3 Pinus taeda | reverse complement strand
ATCAAGGGTTTCCCCACATTGGGGTTTGTCCTTGGCTGGCACCACATCTTGTGTCCTCTTGTCTTGGCTTGTCTTTTGTGATTTATATTTATGTTCTATCTATAGTTTACTTTATGCTGATGTGACTGCTAATGTGGAAACGAAATTGAAATAAATTGCTCTAGCATAGAACATACCTAAAATTAACAGTTGCCAAAGCTAGTTTCTTGACGTAAGAGTACTTACTTTTTGTATGATTGAGATTGCGACTCAAATAATAAATTGGATGTTCAATCCCATTTTCCTCTTGCACTAAAACCATACCAATGGTTGTATCTGCAGTGACGAGATACATGTAATAGTCATTTTGATAATTCAGAGAATACATTAATGACACTCTAATCAAGGTATCTTTAAGAGCATCAAAGGAATCTTGGGCAACTTGATCCCAATGGAAGGGTATCCCCTTTTTCAAAAGATGTGTAAACCCTTTAGCGACCTCAATGTAATTTGGAATGAACCTCCTCAGAAGGTTAGCCTTCCCTTGGAGTCTCTGTAACTGTAAAAGATTGGAAGGTGGAGGAAAATCAAGAATCGCCTGAACCTTTAATGAGTCGAATCCCATCTTTAGACACTACAAATCCAAGCAATCGAATAGAACCAACACAAAACACACATTCATGCAGATTGAGTTGTATCTTGTAGTGTCGACACCATAAAAATATTGCTCTCAAACGTTGTGGGTGATCACTCTGCTTTCATGAATGAGCAGGTAAATCGTCAAGGTAAGGTTGAACAATGTGCTTGATGTCATGGAAGGCATAACTCATTTCCCTCTGAAATTTAGCCCCTGCATTCTTAAAACTAAATGGGAGTTTCCTATACACGAATGTACCCGATGGACAAATAAAAGCAGTTTTAGATTGGTCCTATGCGCGGATATTGATTTGATTGTAGCCGGAAAAGCCATTCATAAATGAGAATATTTTGCATCTAACACATTCATCAATAATTTGGTTGATAAAAGGAGTAGGATAATTGTCCTTTGGACATGCTTGATTTACATCCCTATAATTGACACACACTCAAATTGTCCCTTGTTACTTCATGACAGGAACAATGTTGGAAACCCAGTCAGTAGTAGGTATAGGGAAAATGAAACCAGCACGCAAAAGATTTTCAACTTCTACCTTAGTGGTAGCGGTTTTCTTTGGATGAACAGGTTGAAGCCGCTATCATACTAGTTTGACATCAGGATACATTTTGATTTCATGTTCAACAATACTAGAGTCAATTCCTGGCATCTCCTCGTATGACCATGCAAATATATCTCTAAATTCATGAAAGAGAGTACGGTAATTATCAATTTCTGATGGAGAACATGATTTTCTAACATGAATGTTTTCTATAATATTAATCTTGGTCAAAATATTAATAGAAATTGTCTCTTCAATATTTGACAGGTTTTGCTCAGAATCTATTGTGTCTATGAAAACTGAATTTGAAAGGAAATCAACAACTGAAGGGAGGTTTAGTTCATTTGAATAATCTTTGATGTCATTTGGAATATGGGAACGATGATTATAATCTTCCCAAGGTTCTTCTCCTAACATAATTGATTGGACGATTCCTTCATCTGTAGAATGTATACATGAAAAAGGATCTGAAGAAGTACCATATTCTAATGAACGATCTACCCATACAATTGGTGAAAGTGGATTTGGGTTTGCTGCACAAGCTAGAAAAATTGATTGCTATGCAAGCTCAATGGGGCTTAGTGACATAACCTTAGTATTACTATCAACTTTAGAATTGTTGGTAATCCTCCATAAATTAGATGATGTGGAGAAAATCGTGTTGCAAGTCTCTACTCGTGCCACTTCCACCAAATCAAATGGTGACGATAGCATAAAAGTACTCATTAGAGAAGGATCTTTAAAGAGACCTACACCAACACTTTGAAGTGACAATAGGGGTCTGTGTACCAACAGAATGCTTCCTGTAGCCTGAGAACTAGTTGCAAAGAAGGCAAGTTGCTCGATAACTATGATTCCACCCTTATGAGGGAATGCAATAGTATGAAAGTACGTGGAAACCACAACAGCCATAGCATATACCCATGGCCTTCCTAGTAAAATGTTGTAGTCAAGGGATTCGTTAACTACCTCAACCTGAACAGTAACTGTTTTTCTCCCTAGTTCGATTTGCAGGTTACTCAAAATCCCATGAGGAGTATATGTTCGTCTGTTAAAGGCTTTTAGTGTGGTTGGTGATTGTGACAACGACGATGAACCAAGTCTTTTCTAGCAGCTCATTAACATAATGCAAGTATATGCCCCCTCATCAATAATAGTTCGGTGAACATTCTTATTGAGAGCCTTTACTTGAATTAGGAAAGCTAATTGCATTGGTAACTGTGGTATATATCCTGCATGGTTAAAAACCAAAAGATTGGAATCCATAGGGTCTATTCCACCAATTGTTGAGAGTAAAGCCTACTTCCAGCAAGGAAAAATTTGTAACACCTAGAGTGTCGACATAGCAGAAGATGATTAAGCAAGATCTTCTACTATGTTATAGTTCTAAGTTGCTCAAGGTCAAGGGTTAAATGTCAACTTATGCACAACTCCCTTTGGTGATTTTATTGTCAATTCTGGTGCAATAGGTGGTGTAATATTTTTAGATGAAGTTGAAGTCGAAGGATTAGGTTGATCATTGGCCTAATTATTCGATGATGATGGTGGATTTCCATAATATTTATTTCTCATTGACACCAAAACTTCATTTTGTACTTGGGATGTGGAAGCATGGTCTGTCACAACCAAATGTGTCTCTAGGTTTGGAAATGGATCAGTCAACACTGCAGATGTGTTAGAAGTCTTTAGAATCTTAGAAACTTCTTAGCAGTGTGGACAATCTCTTGTAAAATGCTCGTCATTATAGATTAGACATGGATAACGAGGTTTCCTTGCCGAAGTAGAGGAATTAGATGATTTCTCTTGAGAGGAATTATCTTGTTTCTGCTTGTTTTTCCCCTTCTTCTTGCCTCCTGGTTGCTTTTGATTTTTGCCTTTGTTAGATGACATGACATTGAATTTGGAAGCAAGAGTGTTTTCTGATACATTGGTAGTTTGATTGGAAATGTCAAGAGTTTGATTAGATGGTCTCCCTACCATTTCCATTCTCAAAGAACCAATCACACCGTCGCTAGCATGAGAGTCCTTATTCGATTGTGGAGGAGGAGGAACAGTGAAATCTAGTCGGGGTGCATTGGAATCTTGTCGTAGAGTGTGCTAGATTGTGTTTAAATCAAATCCAAATATTGGGCATGAGAAATTGTTTTCTCTTCTATGACAAATCCAACTTTCGCCACATCCTCGGTGATTGATGGCAACAAGGATTTTATGAACCACTTAGCCAAAAGCTAACTAGGAACATAGGTCTTAACCATTCGACGACGACACTACCACTCATGAATATGATATGATATATGAGTAGCAGTAGCCTATTTAAAGTTGGTTAGGAGTTTTGTTCCAGTCTCGTATCTGATAGGTAACTTGAAGTAGGTCAAAAATGTGGTGGCTAAAGTTGTAAAGTCGTCGAAAGAATCTTGTGGTAACTCAATGTACCACTTTGTAGCAGGACTAGTAAGCATTCTTTGGAAAATATGGAGTCTAACCGAGTCATCATTTAAGGAGTTTGACGAACACCACAAATGAAAGGCCATGACATGATTTGATGGGTCTTCTCCAAGATTTCCATTGAATTTTGGAATGTCAGAAGGTAACTTATGTGGAATTACCAGCCACCAAGGTGCATATAAGATTAGATCATTACTGAGACGATTTAAATATGGTAATTCTAGAGTTGCTACAAATAGAAACTGTCGATTCAAGTCAGGTTGAGCATACCCAGGGTATGATGGAATTGCCTGAGCAATAGGTCTTTGCATACCAACATAGTACATCTGCATTTGGTAACCTTGATAAGGTGGTTGTTGAAGAAATTTGAAATAAGGTGGTTGTTGATAACCAGCTTGAATTTGTGATTGCCCATAACTAGCAAAGCCTTGTTGACCAGGACCTTGGTAAACTTGATACTGTCCAAACCCAAGTTTAGCCTATTGGACAGGTCCAAGTTGGGGTTGGAATTGTTGGAATTGAGGCTATTTATATTGAGGTTTCCACAGTTGTTGAATCAACTGTTGTTGTTGTTGGTACAACTGTTGTTGATTTAATGGTTGTTGTTGCCCAGCAATGAAAGGTTGCCAGGTTGTGAATAAACTATACTAGTGTAAGCCTAAGTCACTCCAGATAAAGGTATACTAACCTGAGGTTGTTGGACCCCAAACACAAGTGGTTATTGTATAACATCTTGAGAAACTTGAACCTCTTGACTCGAAACTTGTGGTTGCAAGCTAGAAGGACTAGTTTGTATAGGTTGAGATGCAATTATTTGAACTTGTGACTGCAGTACAGTGGTAACAATAGATGTAGTAGTAATAGCTGACACAATTTGAATTGGTTGTGTTGGATACACAAGCCTTGGTTGAACTGGCATTGTTGGTTTCCATTGACGAACTTGAATTCTAGATTGACCTGAATACTGATGGATACTACCATATGATGGTCCTCTAGGATATGGATGATAAGGTGAATAAGCATATTTCTCTCCATATGGTGGAAATATAGTATGTAATGCATACATAGGTCTTTGTTGACTAGATTACCCAGTTTAATACTGATATGCAGGATCAAACTATTGAGTTCCCATTAAAAAAGAACTAGGTAGAATTCTGGTTGAGGACATGGGTGATGACCATGGTGTAGAAGAAACCCCTGAGTGGGTTCCAGATAAATATTGGTAACCAACCAGTATGGATGATTCACCATATAGGTGCAATGCAGGTGTAGTAAAAAAGATTGAAGAGGTTACGACAGAAGATTCTACTACAGGTGCATCAGATGATACAGTCTGGGATGTTGATTGTTGTTCAACCATAGTTAACTGACCCAAAAGTTTTCCTAAAGAATCGACAGATACTTGAAAGGAAGTAGGATCAAAAGGACTAGTAAAATGACAAGTATGAGGGTAAATATAAAGCCCAGTTCCAAAATGGAATGGGGTTCCAAGTGCGGAATCTTTTTCCAATTCTTCCTCGACAACAATTAAACCAGGTGGAAGAACTTCACCATCTGGTCCATAGTAGAATTCTAGTGTTGATAAAGTGGAAGTTTTAGTAGTTACTGATGTTTGCGAGTTAATCGGTTGATCGTCTTCTGGTAAAGTAACAACCTATGAATGTTCAAATTCAAAGTCCAGATGTTCAGGTAAAAGAACAACAATTTTAGAGAGAAGTTCCTAAACAACTTCAGGTTCAGATGTGTTGGACACCTAATCCTCAATGGGTTAGTGTGGAAGCTGAATAGACAAAGTAGTCCAAGAGACCTTAGGATCTGGAACCCAACGATCACATAATGTACTATAAATGTATATCTCCTGTTAATAAAAGTGTACTCTCATGTTTTATCTTTCATATTTCTCTTGCTGCCCATGTGTGTTTAACATGGTATCAAAGCAAGCAATTGCTGGTCCTGCTCCAATTTGAGCCACTTGTTTTGTGGTCTCTATATACATGTCAGTTCTGCCTTTCTCCTAATCAGAATTGAGCAGAATTGCCACCTTATAAAGAGTTTTACTTTGTACAGACCTGCCAGTTCTGCCCATTACCTATAACGCTCCATTAATTCATTGTCTGCCAGAAATCTGTTGCCTTTCCAACCTGACCTCTGACACTGTATACGCTGCACCTGACTTTGGCTATTTTAAGAATCTCTTCTGTGTTACCTGTGCCCTCTATCTGCCATATTCCTTTTATACAGACCCGCACCTGATATTCACTTGAACGATGAAACGTTCCTCTGCTTGACACTTCTAGTGTTGTCCAAGCTGTTCTGACATGGTTTCATAAACGTTTCAGAAGCATTGTGCATTCACTTGAAAGCATCATTATTCCCCTGCGACTCATTATTATTCCACTGGCATGTTCCTTCCGATACACTGCTCCTGTAGCTACTCCACCGGCATACAAAACGTTGCTCTCGGCATTTACTCAACCTATGCAGCTCCACGCCATGAACGAATCGCTGCAGATACATTTGCAGATTCCACTGGTCTTCTACAGAGTGATGAAAATTTGAATGTAATAGCTAGAAACGGTTCCTACGGGAATTCGAGGGGTCATTCAGAGTACCCTTCAGAAGAGTTTGAAGCTTCCTCTAAGAAATCAAAAGATGTATGGCAACAACCATTTGTAAGACCAGACAGGGCTGCACCAGAGGAGCCAAGAGGGACATCAATATGATCTGACAGAGATGTGGGCAAGTATGCTTGAAAACTTGAACAAGCACAATGTAATGTAATGCGATGTGCATATTCACAGAAATATGCGCAGTGAACAGAGCAGGAAATCACATATAAAAATGAAATTCTCTCGAAGCTACAGATAGTTCTCCGAAGCGTCTGGCATAAATAGATTTTGGAAATGATAACGGGTGATTGAATTATGTAGATTCATGTTTTCTTGTAGATATTCAACACACACATATGACACCATGTCATAAGAAGTGAAATGCTTGGAGAGATTTCTTTAGAATTTGTAAATTGATTGATGCTCAGATGAGCTGACAGAATGAATGTACTTAGTCTCTGTCATCCATCAAATTCTTAATGCAAGAAACAAAGATTTATTTTTTAGAATGAGAAAATCTACATTGCTCGCCAGTTTTTCCCCTGAGGAATGAGTTAGATTTGAAGGTCAACATTCTGATACTTGGTTGGCCATTCTGTATAATAAACAATCTTTACCTGTAAAGTCTCTCTTTCATAAAATTTGAGAGACAACGATTCACTGCATTTTTCGGTGATGCTACGGGGTGTGTATAGTGATGCCACGACCTGTGAGAGCCAGTGCTATCATGTATGAAGCACAAATAGTAGAGTCAAAAATATTTGGGCATTTCAAACTTGTTCTCTTCTAGGCGTTGCAGAGTCCACCTATATGTTTGAATCTGCCATGGCGCATTGAATTTTATGTGGTGCATTGGATATCAAAGTCTTTTTAATGATTTTTGGTGGCATTTCTCATCTTATACTGAAGACAAAGTGACTGAGAGCTTTTAATATCATTGCCACAAGAGGAGTTTGGTTTCTTGTATGTGCATTGCTGGAATTGAAATGTCCATTGAGACCATGCTAGTTATGCATTAAAATTTCTTCAAGAGTTGTGCCAGATGGTCCATTAGAATGTTGCATTGAATGATGATGAAAGGAGTGGAATAGTTGATGGTTTCAAGGGATGCATTGAACACTGTGAAGAAGAGGATGTGCTAGTTATATGAAACCCATGAGGAAGTGGTTGCTGGCTGTTGAACTTAAGATCAATAGTTTCATGATTATTTCCTGGTTCCGAGGTTTATGAGATTGTGTACTAGCTCTCCCCTTTATTTATTAAAATAGTTAATGGCTACTAGCATCTACAACATCATTATGTAAATTTTGAACATGTATTTCAGCGAAGAGTGAAGAAGTTTGTGGTTGCTACACTTGTTATTTATGCTTGTTGGGTCTAAAGTTGATATCAAATTAAAATTTGAAGTTCTTCCACAAGTATTTGTCTGGCATATTATATATTTACATGAACCAACAACAAGGAATGCACCACCTCTGTTGAATGTAGCTGTGATACCCTTCTGCGTGGAGTTTATTCCAATATTGTGGGTGCCACGAAACAATGTACTGTTAACTAATATAAGCCAAAGGACTAGCACTGTACAGTTTTCTAAGTATTTGCACATGTAAGGAGGTCTATCATAGTTGTTTCAACGTGCTAGAGACTCATTCCAATGCCTATGACCTAAGCAAGTGTTGGAGCAACATTCTGGGTCTGAAAGTCCTTGCTGGAATTCACTTTTATTGCTTATCTTCATTGCTAGAAAGTGGCAAGATCAGAAAATTGTGTTATAATTGTTGAAGTTTTGATAGCCATCATTTCTGATTTAAAAGCGAAGGAGTATTTGAAGGATCCAAGCAAGTTTGTAGTTGCTACTGCCCCAGCTATGGTATTAAAACTCATTATAGTCTCTGTCTACATATATATGCATTGATTCCTTGATTCATTTGCTGCATATTTATAAAGGATATTGCTGTGTACTGTGAGTGGGTATTACTTTTCTGCACTGAGTAGTAGTTGTGATCAATTTTTTAAGGTGTAAAATTTGACATTGAAGAAAAATGGCCAGAATCAGTGAAGTATTAGAGTTCCTCAAAACTCTCATATTGTCTACTAATCATGATACATTAAAAGTCAGCAAAGTTTCTCTCACAGGCATTCAAGTATGTCTACAAAATGCACGAGAGAAAATTTATTTTTTGTAGCTTGAAACTCAGCTACAGCAAGAAGAACTAAAAAAGAGGAGTCATTCTGACCATGTTTCTGTTTAGAACATTGAGACTGCAACCTATCAGAAGAAAGGCAATAATGTTACAATTGATTCAGATCTAGTGCCCAATAAAGCAAAAATTGTACATGTAGATGCAGAAACTCAGTCTGCACTTCCCAAGCCCATCATAAGACCTTCGGAACAAATTTTCCACAACAAGCACAAAACTGGTCTTGGATATGACAAGGAATTGTCCTTTCATATTCCAGGCTACTCAAAGCCCATTCAATTTCACAGTGTTGGATTCATTCATGACAGTTCACCTCCAGTTTTTCCAGACTCTGCCCCTCTTCCACAACAACAACAACAACAACAATAGCAGATTCTGAAATGCCAACATTGTGACCGAGTTGGCCATTTGAAAGGTCACTGTTTTGATCTTCATCCATGTAAGCACTATCATAAAACCAGCCATTCTTCAAACAGATGCTTCAGAAACAAACATCCTGCAAGAAAAAAGATTCATCTTGGATGGATCGCTTCTTGGCAATGGGCATCAACAACCAAGAAGATATTCCAATCACATGTCAGAATTTGTTCCAGAGTATTGAACAGTCTTGCAGTTGAGTTTTCTCCACCATCTCAGCTTGTATCTGACAGGGGGGGAAATGATGGTCATCTACAAGCTTCAAAGCCACATCAAGCGAGCCTGAGCCATAGCCTACCACACAAGTTTCAAAGTTGTAGCCAGAAACAAAGATGCCTGTGAACATGCCTTCAGTTCACAATTTGGCACACTTCCTCTAGCAGAAGACTTCAGCTTCTTTCCAGTCTCGGAAGAATTCCAGGAACAAAATTGAGAACACTTCCTGTAGCAGAAGACTCCAGCTTCTTGCCAGTTTTGGAAGAGTTCTAGGAATTGCATTATGCATTCCAGAGTTGTTGGTCATCCTTAAACCATCATAGGTTGAGACTTCCCTTTTTAGGTTGAAGTTCTCCTTTTATGTGAGGTGAGACCTCCCTTTCATGGTTGAAGGTTTCCCTCTTCAAAACAATAGGAGCACTTCCTCTAGCAGAATATTTTAGCTTCTTTCCAGTTTTGGAAGAGTTCCAGGAACTGCACTAAGCGTTCCAGTGTTGGTGGTCAACCTTAAACCACCACCCTTTATACCAACATTTTAGAGAGCACATTTAGCCTAGTGCTACCATGCATTTTTTGCACATTTTGTATTATAGCTCTCTTCTTGGACTCATACATAACCCTTTGGATTAAGGGGGGGAATGTTGGACACCTAAGCCTCAATGAGTTAGTGTGGAAGCTGAATAGACAAAGTAGTCCAAGAGAACTTGGGATGTGGAACCCAACGGTCACATAATGTACTATAAATGTATATCTCTTGTTAATAAAATTGTACTCTCATGTTTTATCTTTCATATTTCTCTTGCTGCCCATGTGTGTTTCACAATATGTAACTTCTGTTTGAACTGTGATAGGTTCTGGATTAACTTATGGTTGAATTGATTCAAGTTCAAAAGTAATTTCTTATTGAGCAACTTCAAGTTGAGGATCAACTTGTTGCTGAACAAATTCGATTACTATTTCACTAGGATCAGTGATAATGTCCTCAGGTAATTGTGAAACTTCTTCCTCAGAAACGGATGTACCAGAAATAGTTGGAGTAACTGGAGTCTTAGTACCTACCGAAATGGATGATTCAGGTAATTCAGATGAAGAACTTGGATTTTTTGATGTACTTGAATCAGTTAAGTGAGACCGCTTTGACTGAATAGGTGTAGCTTTGGGTGGAAAAGGAAGTTTACATACTGTTCTCTGCGAATGACGGGGTAAGGGTTGATGTTCCTCCATGATTTCTGATCAATTTTGTTATAAAAAATGAAATAAACAAGAAGTAGTAAGCCACGCAAAAGGTTTACAAATCAACTATGGACTACAAAATACCTCCTGGCGAACCACAAAGTACAAGCAGACAATATTCCCAAATTTTGTGTTCGGTGTATCATAGTGTACAAGGTAACTGACTCGGTTACCTAAGGATATATAACAACCTAGTGTTGTCCTCCCATATATACCCAGAGGTATGTGGAGGCCTAATATGTATAAGCATTGTCTAATGTAAAACCGCACAGTGAGAGCATTCCCATATACTTTACATATTGTAACACCGCCCTATATACACGAAGGTACATGGACGAGCTATGATATACTCACATACGTGGAATGAGGTATCACATTCGAGATGTATTGCAGACAAGTTAGTGACAACTGCTTTGTTTTATGATGCCATAACATGTCTCTAGCCTAGAACAACTAAATTTTTTTCATTAATGACAATGCTCCATTAGGTAAATTGATGTTAATTTTAAGTTGATCTTGCTTAGGAATTCACCTTTCAAGTTCACCACATGATGTATTCTGAAATTCCTAGGAATGCAACTATTATGATAAGCATTCTTTTGATTCAATTTAACAATGAAAATCCAAGCTACTAGGGATAGAGCAATCGAATTTTTTTTGATCAAAGAGAAAAGACCACAATCTAATGGGATTTCCCTAAACTATTCCTATGAGCACACACAAACTTTTTCAATGCAACATGCATGTATTTCTTTTTTATTTCCTTAGTGTGAATGTAAACAAAAAGGAAAATTATGCACATACAATCAATCAATCTTTAACAAGAACGAAGAGTTTACAACAGTCCTGTTTCGAAGGAAAAGAAGACTTTTACGACACTTTCTTTCGATCAAAGATTAATCAACTATATTATAACTTTGACTATGGATGGATAATGATAAATAAAAAATCCAAGAAACATCAATAAATTAAGTCAAATTAGGGCTAGAAAAGGAGATAAAAACTTGTTCTCTAAGACATGACATTCATTGATCAATTCGCAAACAAACAAACAGAGAAAAGTTGGCAAAAAACTCATTCCAAAGGTGGGAAACTGACCCTAGGAGGATCAACAGGGAGACAGTGCATGTCATAGCACTATCCCTAAGCCAAGGGTGCTCTCCAGTGCACTGTGTCCCTCACAAGCCTACGTTGGTGACAGTGAGCCATTTCAAAAGGCAATTTGACACAATTTTGACCAAAAATTCATTGCAAAAGAGCTGAAATACAATCAATGAACACAAGTAAGGTATGAAAGAATGTCCTAACTCCTAGGAGGTGGATAAGCTACTAGGAAGGATGATCTCCCTAGTGGATTCACCAATTTGTTTTGGAGAATTTGGTATCTACAGATAAATACTAATTCCCCAGATAAGTATCCATATCTAGAACAACAGTTTAAAGCACTTTAGCCTTTTCCTATAAGAAATAGATAAGACAAAGAAAATGAGAAGACCTACTTGTAGTTCCACTTTCCTCTTGTCTCCTTTGTATCGATCTTGTCGCTCCTTCTCATACTTAACATGCTTGAGAAGTACCTATAAATGCAAACAGAAGACAAAGAACTGATCAAAGCAAAAGATCTATTGAATATAAGTGAATGGAATCAGATACATTTCACACATATAAGCATCATATGAAAATACAAACATATGGGAGAAAGATTCAAATACTTTATTGAATAGAAGAAGGAAATACAACCATTGTGTATGATTCAAAGTCATTCCTCTGGCTTGGATCCCATCCACGTCACATCAAAAGCATGACAAACTTGTAGCATTACAATACTTGATTTAAAGCCAATTCTCATAACAACATTATCTCCTTACAATTCAACATAGTCCAGCCCCTAATCACTTAGATGAGTGGTCAATTTTAGGGATATGAAGGAGGTTTTGTCATAAATGGTGGTAGTATTGAATGGCCTTCCATACTTAGAATTAGTTCCATGGAGGAAGGGATGAGAGGATAAGATGAATCTTAACTCATTCCTCATCCATTTTCGAGCTCATAGGAGTTGATAAGTGAGGGAACCTTCTAGATGACTCCCAAAGATAAGAATATTCCCCAAACCCTATGTGAATTTCTCTCAAACTTGCCGAACGCAGGTGAAAGGAGGCCTAAGTGCTCTGCAGAGCACCCTAGCATGGACTTAACTACTCTGCAGCACACCCTTACATGGGCCTACTTGTGCTAGTCCCTCGCGAGGTCAATTCAAGATGTCTTCATGTCATGAAACTGTCTGGGAAGGAGGAATTCGAAAGGGTGACTTGTTTAGGGAATGTAGCAAATGAAATTAGGGTTTGATGAGCCCTAAAACACTGATTTGGATGGTGGTAGTGATGTGCCCAAATGGATCTATAACATCAATGAATAACATATCAATAATGTGTAGCTCCCCTTACAACGAGACTCTACCATCACCACCGTGACTGAGGTAATCGACCGAAACAAGTGTATAGTTCAGGTCATGGAGGAATCATGCCGAATGGTCCCAGAGTTGGCCATTCTTGAGGGACAACCAGTCGAGGTATGCATTTGCAAACTTGCTATAGGGGTGTGCGATGCTCACACAGAGTTGGCTAAGGTTCAGCTGGAGCTAAACCTATAGATTGTAGATTTGCAATTGAAGTCCCCACCTTCAACTCTACTATAAGTCAAGGAGCATCGTGCAATCGCTGTCACAGAGGTGATAGTGGCAGTAGACAGTGCAGTAGTAGACTACACACAGCTGTTGGAACAGTTGTTCGAGGTCTTGACGAGTCTACAAGAGGATCATAATGTAAAAAAATTGTAGACAGAGGTACGAGAACTGCATTAACACTATGACAAAGTAAAAGGAACAATGCACACCGTTGCTCTCACATAGAGATTGGCAAAGCTGCAGGAGGCCAAAACATTGAAGGAACAGGTATATGCCACGCAGCACAAAGAGGCAATGTTGAAGGTGCAGTTGAAGCCCTAGTTGGACGAAGCTTATTTGGTCATGGCCTCCATTGAAGATAAGCTTGCTAGTCTGCAAGTGACTCAGCATAAGTTTCAGGCTCATAGCTCAGGATTAGCAACCGAGCAGTTGGTTGAAGAAGTGAAGCAGGCGGCCGTGCAGTGCACCGCTGAGGTTGCCGTCATATAGGTCGAGTTGGCAGGTCTTTGCGCAAAGCTCTCTGTGCCCGCAAAGTGACTCGAGGGTGAGTCACCATGTTTGTGTTGGGGGCCTGTTGGGAACGGGTTCCCTTAAGAGAAGTTTTGGGGCTAAAAGCCCATGTTTTGGGACAATGTTCTTGATCCGGATTTAAATAGGAACGCAATAGATTACAGAGATAACCATAAATACAGAGATGCGATCACCATAAATAAAGAGATGCAGCGGAAATAACACTTCATTTTATTAATGGAAAATACCGAAATATGCTTACAATCAGAATTGGGAACAAATCAGCTAGGACTATGGTAGCTTATCTCTGAGAAGAGATGTGCGGCTACATGTCTCTGAACTGTTGCGAACTTGTGTTACAATGAGGCTCGAAGGCCTATTTATTATTGAGAAACAATGGAAAACCCTTCACATTCCAAAACCGACCCTTAGAAGATGAAACGCCAAATTGTGGGCCCCGTTTTGGGTAAATTGGTACATCAATTTCCCGGGGTCGTAACTTTGGCATACGATCTCCGTTTGACGCGTATGATAGCTCGTTAGAAAGATCTATCCGAGAACTACCACTTTGGGAAGGGCAACATTGGTCCATGGAACCATGTTGCCCCCAGATTTCCCAAAAAACGTCGTTTAGGGCCTCAAAACGGCTCCGGAAGTTCAGGACCCGAAAAAACTGCTAAAAATAGTAAATTGTGCTATAATTAAGGAAACTGAAAATGCTGAAAGAGACAATGATGGGGGTCCAGATGGACTTGGCAGGGGGCCACCAATATCCACCTGGATCATTCCTCCCCCCTTAGGAAGCAATGGTCCCCATTGCGTTGAGTTCCTCCATCTGCTGAACTTGTTCTGCACTGTCTGATGTGTCCAGTAATGGTGGGAAGCATGGTCGATGACGGTCCACTTTGAACACTTGGTGCAGGTGAAGGAATGGAGGAATGCTGTGCTCCAAAGCATTGTTCCCCACAAGCTTGGTACTGCTGTAAGGACCATGTTGGAGTGGTCTCAGCTTCTGATGGGTTCTGGTAAGGCGTTCTTTCTGTCGATGCAACCAGACTTTGTCGCCCACCTGAAACTTATGTGGTACCCCTATGAGTGAGGAGAAGTTGTTCCTGTGTTCTGTCATGACTGTATCCCTCTGCTGCTGCTGCTGCGTGGAGGAACCCTTTGCGGGGGTCATGGATGTAGCAACGATCTTCCCCTTGCTTTTGGAGTGAACCATACAGATGAATTTCCTGGTCTGTGAGATGAGCTTGCTGCCTTTCTTAGCAGTAATCAAAGATGTGGCGGTAGGTGGGGCTACCTCCGGTATCCTGTATGATGAATCACCCAAAGAAATAATGAAAGCAGCACGAGGCCTTGACTCATACACAGCATGTCGCCTCCACAAGTATGGTTGGCCTAATAATACATCACAAACATCCAGAGGTGTAACATCACACAATTCCTCGTCGGTGAATGGTTTGATGCTGTAGGGAAGGCGGCACTGCTGGCGAACTTTGAGATCTCGTCCTTCATGAAGCCACCCGATACTGTATGGCTGTGGGTGTGGTGTAGTCGGTAGGCCCAACCGCTTCACGACCTCTGCTGAAATCAGGTTTTTTTGGCTACCACTGTCGACAATGAATTGTAGCGGCGAACCCTTCACCCACATCTGTGAGTGGAAAAGACGTTCCCCCTCCTCTGGCTCTTCGGGCTCATTCTTCTGGATCTTGGCAGTGGCAACA
>APFE030715451.1:109362-135152 GCA_000404065.3 Pinus taeda | reverse complement strand
GACGCATCGGCTTCCAGCAGCTACTCTTGAAACGCCACGCCCTTTAAGGTACAAGTTAATTTTGAAATCCCCATCTTCGAGGGTAAAATAGACGCAGATGCCGTAGATAAATGGTTAAATCTGCTAGATGGGTATTTCTCTGTTCATGAATTTTCAAGTCGGGAAAAGATTGTTTCGCTCTTCTCAAAGCAGCCCCCCACGTCAAGGACTGGTGGGAAACCTACTGCGAGCAGAAGGATGAAAGTACGGGCTCATTATTTTCAGCAAGCACCCACATTGGGATTCATTTCCGGGGATGCCATCAGGAGCAGTACTACCCTTGTCAAAAGCTATTGAGGACAAACTACATCAGGAATGGAACCACATCTGTGGCAGGGACGAGACCAAGATGTTCCAGAGTTCACAAACATTTTTCATACCCTTCGCACACAGTTGGGTATCAAAGATTCTGAGCGGCATCTGGTGCTCAAATACCGCGGCGGCCTACACAGATACATCCAGGAAGAGATGGAGTTCTTGGACATCTCCTCACTCGGCACAGCATACCGATACGCTGTCAAAATCGAGCAAAAGTTCAAACAGAAGAAGAGAGACTTTGGATCTGCAAATCCGAAGCCCAAAGGACAAAACCAAGGCGGAGTGACCCAAGACAACCCGTCGAAGCCAAAAGAAAAGAACAACACCACAAAGCTGAAGAAGGACACAGGAAAGTGGTGTGAGTTCCACAAGAGTCCCACTCATAAGACAAGTGAGTGCCGGACCAAGCAGTCATTGGTGGCCGAGTTGAAGGCCTCCGAATCAGATACATGTTCCGACCCTGAGCCAAAACTCGACAAGGCGAATGGTAAAGGGAAGCAGATCATTGATGCAGATCCCAGCGCCACTGTTGCAACTGCCAAGATCCAGAAGAATGATCCCGAAGAGCCAGAGGAGGGGGAGCGTCTTTTCCACTCACAGATGTGGGTGAAGGGTTCACCGCTGCAATTCATTGTTGACAGTGGGAGCCAAAAGAACCTGATTTCAGCAGAGGTCGTGAAGCGGTTGGGCCTACCGACTACACCACACCCAAAACCATACAGTATCGGGTGGCTTCATGAAGGACGAGATCTCAAAGTTCGCCAGCAGTGCCGCCTTCCCTACAGCATCAAACCATTCACAAACGAGGTATTATGTGATGTTACACCTCTGGATGTTTGTGATGTATTATTAGGCCAACCATACTTGTGGAGGCGACATGCTGTGTATGAGTCAAGGCCTCGTGCTGTCATTATTTCATTGAGTAATTCATTATACAGGATACCGGAGGTAGCCCCACCTACCGCCACATCTTTGATCACTGCTAAGAAAGGCAGCAAGCTCATATCATAGACCAGGAAATTTATCTGTATGGTTCACTCCCAAAGTAAGGGGAAGATCGTTGCTACATCCATGACCACCGCAAAGGGTTCCTCCACGCAGCAGCAACAGCAAAGGGATACAGTCATGACAGAACACAGGAACAACTTCTCCTCACCCACAGGGGTACCACATAAGTTTCAGCTGGGCAACAAAGTCTGGTTGCATTTACAGAGAGAACGCCTCACCAGAACCCATCAAAAACTCAGACCACTCCGACATGGTCCTTACACCAGTACCAAGGCTACATGCCACAATGCTTTGAAGCACATCATTCCTCCATTCCTTCGCCTGCACCAACTGTTCCATGTGGACCATTGTCGACCATGCTTCCCACCATTACT
This sequence comes from Pinus taeda, assembly GCA_000404065.3. Lineage (NCBI taxonomy): Eukaryota > Viridiplantae > Streptophyta > Pinopsida > Pinales > Pinaceae > Pinus > Pinus taeda. The sequence goes on along the minus strand of APFE030715451.1, from coordinate 133,413 downwards.
GGACACACCAGAGATTGCAGGACAAGTTCAGCAGATGGAGGAACACAACGCAATGGGGACCATTACTTCCTAACGGGGGAGGAATGATCCAGGTGGATGTTGGTGGCCACCCACCTATCCCACTTGGACCCCCACAATTGTCTCTTTCAGCATTTTCAGTTTCCTTAATTGTAGCACAACTTACTATTTTTGCATTTTTTCGGGTCCTGAACCTCCCGGAGCCATTTTGAGGCCTAAAGACGTTTTTTGGGGGACGGGGGCACATGGACCTGTGTTGCCCATTCCAACTATGGTAGTTCTCCGATAGATCTTTCTAACGAGCTATTCATATGGTAAACGAAGATCGTATGCCAAGTTACGACCCCGGGAAAATTGATGTACCAATTTACCCAAACGGGGCCCACAATTTGGCGTTTCATCTTCTAAGGGTCGGTTTTGGAATGTGAAGGGTTTTCCATTGTTTCTCAATAATAAATAGGCCTTCGAGCCTCATTGTAACACAAGTTCGGAACAGTTCAGAGACATGTAGCCGCACATCTCTTCTCAGAGATAAGCTACCATCGTCCTAGCTGGTTTATTTCCAATTCTGGCTGTAAGCATATTTCGGTATTTTCCATTAATGAAATAAAGTGTTATTTCTGCTGCATCTCTTTATTTATGGTTATCGCATCTCTGTATTTATGGTTATCTCTGTAATCTATTGCGTTCCTGTTTAAATCCGGATCAGTTACTGACAGTACCTCTGGATTTATTAAATACTACACCAATCATTCAGTAAGAAGAACACAATAGAGAGCAGGTTATAGAAAAGATTTATGGAGAAGTTGAAACAAGTGATAAGGCCAGTGAACAACTAAACATTGATGTTCACATTGATCCCATATTGATTAAAGAATGGGAGCAATTTGATTAACAAATCAAAATTTAGAATGATCCTCAAAACATTATCACATCAGTGCATCCTAGAACACAACGACCCATTATTCTTGATATTGTGATTGAAGAGACACCCAACAAAGACACAACTAAAAAAGAGATAGAAATAATCCCTTAAAATCCTTCAGGAGAGATTACATTCAACATTGAGGAAATTCCACCCTTGGATGTGTTTTACAACCCAAAACAAAGGGTTGTAGTCAAGAGGTAGAGGAAAAAGAGGAAAATAGACCAAACATCATCCACAACTCCTCAATCTAAATTTATGAATGTCATATGGGAAGATTCAGAGGTCAATCCTTCTGAGGATTTGACCAAGTTATCTCAATTTGTAGGGGCATACACAAATGCTACAATTGATAAAGCCACTGAAGTTAATCAATTAATCAAAGAAAAGGATCAATTGATTAATCAGCTTGAATTAACGGTAGAGAAATAGAAGAGTGAGCAGCTTGAAGAACAATCAAACCTAGAAAAATAGAAAATTGACTAGCAGGCGATTCAAAGACAACAACAGCGGTCTCAAAAGCTCGAGCAGCTTAAATCGACACATTAGCAAGAGATTAAATCTAAAGAAGAGAAAATCACACAATTACAACTCTCTATAGAACAATTCAAAGATTATCCCAAGGTTGAAGAGTTTAAGAAGGAAGCCTTAGAGGAAAATAAGGCTTTATCTCAATAGCTGAATCTACCCTGCCAGAAAATATCTCTTATTGATCCATTATGCATCACAACGATATCACTGATTGACCATGTAGTCAATACCAGGTTAGAATTTGAAGATGCAAATGATAAAGTCACATATTATCTCTCTTGGCAAAGCACAGAAGATGGAAGAGCTGCTAAATTACCTAAAATTGAAGAGTCTCATAAAGAGATATTGTTTTTAGAATGGGAAACAAAGATGATAAAAGCAGAAAGAGCTACTTCCAGGGCTAGGGCTATAATGAATAATTTTATTGAGCTAGTGAATGATAACTTATATGGTGCCAATTTAATTTCTAATTGTTCCCCAGGATATCTTCCAAAGGTGAAATTTTTAGAGAAGCAATGGAAGCAAGATTTGGATGCCAAGGAGGAGCAGCTAAACAAAGTACAAAGTCTTAACTGGGATGTGCATTGGTCCTTTGTGGTCAAGCCACACAGCCAACAGATGACTATCAAGTGCCTTGTTTATGCCGATGATCGCATGATGCCCGAGCTCTCAGATGCCACATACACAGGACAATTACACTCCAAGATCAGTCATCCTCCATAAATCCAAATCATGCTCTCGATTTTTCAGTTGAAGATACAAGAGAAAACTTAGATGTGATGAATCTCTTCAAAGGTTATCATGATTCTATTTTTGAAATTCAAATCCCATATTTTGATGAAGACGGTTCCAACAACTCAGTAATTTTTATGGACAGTTTGTTTTTAATTTTACTATAAAGACTCTTTCATGTCAGTTTAGAAAGGTTCCTCAATTTGTATAAAACTGGACTTGAGAATTTTGCACTTCTGCACTTCTTAATTTATTTTTTATAAGCCGTGGATTGAGGTTCAGACTTGTTTTTAAATAGCTTCATAAAGACTTGTAATTTTGTATCTTCTTGGATTTTTGAGAGTAAGAAGATTGAACCAGATTGTTACTTCCATAATGAGACCCAAATGCATATGGTACTTCTATCATTGTTCTTTTTGTCTTGTTTTATGTAGTTAGCATTCCATTGATTTGTTATTGTTGATATATTCTCATGTTTCAAACAATTCTGTATTATTTCACTTTTGAATGATCTAGAATTGTTATATTGTATACATATGTGAACGATAAATATTAGTATGTTATGTGATATGTTTTCACATTAATTTTTTTAATTTCTTATTCAAAGTAATCATCATTTAAATACATATTGCTATAGATAAGTGAATAACCTATATTATCATTTGTCTACTAGGAATCATTAATAATCACATTATTATGAGATCACCCAGGTTATAGATATATCTGTATATTTTAGAGCTTATATATTAAACCACCTATCATCCTTTTATACATTTAAAACACCCATTCATCAAATCATACTTTATTGGGAAACTGGTCCCATAATATCTAGTCGGAGCCACCATACCAAATGAAGAAGGAGTTGCACTAAGGTCCGGACCGAGTGGTTATCCCTCAATGTTGGTGCTATGATTTTCAAGGCATCAACATTTTTGGTGCTAGAAGGAGCGCATGACTATGAATGGCGAGTAAATCTAAATCTACAGGCCATTCTAAGAGTAAAAATCCCTCACCATCACCTCCAACTTCTCCTTCTCATTCTAAATCTCCTATTCCTAAGCAAGAAGTTGAAAAGGAAAATACAAAACTCACTGCTGAAACCCTAAACAAGCGAGGCATTTCTTCTCATGAACCTCCTGAAGTAAAATCTTTGATTCATAAATTCCAGTGGATTTCAATATCCCAAGAAGAGTCTGAGTTATCCCAAGGCAGTGTTACTTCCCAATATATCCCATTGCAGCCGCTTACTAGAGAAAAGAGTGAAAATCTTGGCATTCCACCAGTTGAATTCCCTCTACCAAGTCGAAAAAGGGTTAGAAAGACACCATCAGAATCTAAGAGTGAGACTTTGTCCTCATCATCATCCATTCTATCCATACCATTGCAAGGTCATACATAAATTTCCCAACATCAGATCATAGTTCAAACAGGTACAGGAGCTTCAACATCCTATACACAATCACTTTCAAATGCTTTGTCACCCTCTTCTACTTATAGCTCAACAATGGCACATAATCAACCTCAACCAAGGCCATGGACCAACCCAAGAGCTGTCAGAATGCCTGCACCTTTGACCCAATTGCGAGCACATCCTGAAAAATGGCTACCTAAATTTAATCCTCATAATGGCCTGTTAGCGAAAGAACATATAGATAATTTCATGTTATTTATTAACTTGAATGGAGTAATGGAAGAAGATGTCATTGTTAGACTATTTCCATACACTCTACAAGGGGCAGCAGGTTCATGGTAATTTTCATTACCACCAGGTTCTATCAATAGCTGGGATGCTTTCCAAGAGAAATTTCAAACTAAGTTTGGAGATGATAGGTCTAAAACAACTTTGATTAATGACCCCTACAACCTGAAAGCCAAATCAAAAGATCTCATTAAGGACTTCAACTCACACTTCAATAAGTTGTTGAATAAAATACCTGTGGCATCCAAGCCTAGTGAGGAGGTCCAAAATGAATGGTACATTTCCGCTTTGCCTTCAAACATGGCCATCTTCATTGATAGGGCTGCCAAACCAACATTAGAAGAAAATATGAAGGAAGCAATAGCTGTTGAAAAATGTACCCTTGCTTTGGAAAAGAAAAATTCTCTAGAAGAAAGGAAATCCAAGAAAGTTACCTTTACAGATGATTCAAAGAAGAAAGCAACCAAGGATCCATATGACATGGAAGGCTTACAAAAAGTTCTTAAAACTATGTCTAATGAAATGGTTGAAATAAAAAAGTAGGTAGCTGAAAATTCTATGAAAAGACCATTTAGGAACTTTAAAAGAAATTAGCCAAGTGATCTTGAACCACCTAATGCTATATCTAACGCAGAATCTGACTTGGATGATGATGAAGAAGAAGATACAGTTTTATCAGCTGAAGAAATGGAAGAAGATGAAATAGTTGAATGTCATGGAATGTGGGAATTTATCCTACCTGTTATAGACATATTTGGGCACTTCAACCCCAATCTTATATGTCGATAAAATAGGGCTCTCTAACCCCTAAAAGAGTTGTTTCATACCCTAAAAGATCATGGTCAAATAATTACATGATTCCCCAAACGTTCCACCTGAAAAACCATCTAGAATTGGCATAAACTGGACCATACTGACTGCTCCATTATCAGGGTGCGATGCATACTGACTTCTACACTAGCCAGGTGCAATGCATACTGATGAGGCCTTCTGTAGGGTGTGATAAGTGAGGATGGACAAATGTCCAAGATAGTTTGCTAAGTGTATGCTCATGGAATCTTCTAGAAACTTCTCCTATGAAACTTGCCCCTCTGAATTCGCCTAGGGATGAGTAAGAGATCCAAGAAATCTCCAAGTGGAACCAAATGCAACAAGTGGAATGACACTAATCAAAACCCCAGAGATGACTCACACCCTTGCACACATCTATAAATGGATCCCTCAGCTTAGAGATCTAGAGGTTGGAATTTTGTAATTTGTAAGGAAGTGTTGATAGTTTGTATCTGAGAAGGAGCATTGTATTGTTGGTCTGATCTTGCTTTTCATGAGGTGAAGAGGGATTTGATGCTGGATCAGACAGCTAGGTTGTAATTCTCCCTTCTATTTAATAAAGTTCTTCAAGTTTTCTTCCATACAATTGTGCAATTGTGAATGTTATTATTTGTAAATGCTATTGTATGTTCATTGTATTTTTGATTCTACAATGGTTATGATATAATAGATCAAGATTCTTTGATGGTCCTTTGTTACTATGTCTCTACAAGTACTCTTCAAGTGGGATAAGTATAGAGAGGAGTTGCAAGATCTGTCAAGGGGAGAGAGATCAAGCAAGGAGTCTAGCGGAAGATCCAGGTTGGTTCCTTTTCCTCTTTCTTATCTGTCATACATAGAAGAAATCACAAATTGCTTTAAACTATTTGTTTCTAGGGTAGCTACCAAACCTAGAGGGCTAGTCGATCGAAAAGACACTAGTTTTCCTAGAAACAAAATGGCAACTCCACTAGGGAGTGAATAGATGTTTGTGTGTTGTTGTTGTTTGTTTTATAAACTATAGATGGATCCTGAAGTTAGCTAGATATCCTTTGAACTACTCTTGCTCTGCAATTGCATAGTAGATGAATGCTCCTTCAGTCAATCTCTGGTTCAGTTTATGAATTAAACAATTGACTTACAAGCATTCTAGATGCCCTTTTGGTAGCTCAGTAACCTCTCAATATCATTCCTCTATACTTTTCTCTTTACTTTCCATCATAGATCAACTTAACTCACTGAAACTAGCTGCAAATTTGAGCCAAAACTCACTTCAGTTGTGCACCCTCGCCCATCGCACTGTTTTTCACTGTCAACCAGTATGCATCGCACTTCTCAAGTGTTGTAGGTGTGATTCATCCCTGATTCTATGAAGCCAAGGTGCGATGACTGACTGAATCTATTTCCATGCTTGAAATTTAGGGTTTTTGTCCTTGTTTTTAGTTTTGTTTAGTTGATTTGTTGCTTATGAACAGTGTCTCATTACTAAAGCCTGCTTGCATCACATAGAACAACCTCCATTGATGAGGATTAGTAAATGTTTTTATGTATTTGTCCATCATTTACAATCCTTTGTCGAAAAGTTGCTTAAATTGATCTGTCGTTTTGGTACAAAAGTGTCGTAACTATCATGTTGTGTCAAAAAGAGAAGTGTCGTTAATTCTTCCTTCCCTGAGTATTCGATTGAAATTTTTGTCATGTACTTGATTTGATTTGTTGTTATTCGAAGTGTTGAAATAATTTTCCATTCAAAATTGAAAAGTGTCGTTTAGTCTTCCTTTCTATTTTGATAAAGAAATTGTCGAAATGTCGCTTTGAATGAAATATTTCAGATCTTTGCTATACTTAGTTTTCCTTTCTCGCATTTTTCACATTAAGGAGAACAGAAGAAAAATATATGCATTTTCATTTGCATTTATCTTGCGTGCGGAAAATGATTTAGGAAAGTGCATTTAGTGTGTGCTCTTTTCTCTTTGTTTGAAAGAATTGTAATTTTCTTTCCCTAGTAGCTAGGATTTTCATTGGTCAAAATAAACAATGATTGTTTATCATTGTAGATTGCATTTGTAGGAATTTCAAATCAACATCATGCGGTGAACCATTGAAAGGAAAAATTTTAAACAAGATAAACTCTAAAATAAATCTCATGAACCTAACAACATTTTGGAACCTAATGCAACACATCTAGAGGTCTAGGCTAGAGACGAGTTCTAGCATCATAAAAACTAGTAACTATCATTTTCATTGAAGGTTGGGTGATTCCTCCTTTTTGATACAACAAGTGCTAGCATGGACTTGTGCTCCCCATACCGTTGCATATATATTGGGAGACCATAATAAGCTTATATCCTTTATCCATAGGAAGCCATGGCTACCGCCCTATCGATCGCAATGCACTGAACACAGCATTTGGGAAGATTGACTATCACACATAAGTCCTTGGTAATTTCTCTTTAATTTATCACCAAGGTGTATATTGCAGTTTTGTGATTGGTTTGGTAATCCCTTTGTCTAGTTTTCTAGAGTAGTCACTTTCGTTCCTTTTCGACTCCTTAAAAGAAAAGGTCCATCTGAGCACTTGTCACTTCAAGCTCATTAAACATCGAAGGGGACTAGAGTCATCTTTGGCTTTTTCTCGACTTTCAAAAATTGAAAAAGCTAAGTTGTGTCAAAGCATCATTAAAATTTATTTAATTCAGAATAACATCCTTGTTCCTTCGTTGATCTTAGGTTGAGATAATGGAGTCCACCAATCAAGGAATCCCTTTTGAAGGGAATCCTAGTATATTTTCTTCTTGGGGAAATATTGGTGCTCTGTATATGGCCACATTGTCCCTTCCGAGAATCACAATTGGTTTGCGAGTATGGCTATTCTCAACCTCTGTCGTTCAAAATACCGTTATTCCTCCGTAATCGAATCAACATCCAGTTGGTACTGAAGTTGACCCTTCACCTTCTTCTTCGTTTGTTTCTCCCTCCGCTTCTTCCTCTTCACTTGGTGAAAATAGTGATACTAGTAACCAAGTGGCTGAGAAGAAGAAGAAAGGGAAGGAAAAGAAGAAGAAGAAGCTGGTTGAGCAAGGGGAAACCATGAATCATCTGGTGAAAATCCATACGCTAAAATTTCCAAACCCAAATCTCCATGCATAATTTGTAGAGGAGACCATTTTCATCGAGAATGTCCATGCATTCCTCGAATCTTGAGAGAATGGTCCCCCCGTTCGCACCAACAGGTGTCATCAACCTCTGGTGACCATGTTGATAGCACACCATCAACTAGTAATAGTGAAGTTCATGGACAGAAAGGAAAGGTCAAAATTCCATGTAGGTTATGTGAAGGGGACCATACCCTTCCCCGTTGTCCTTTTTTGGATGAAGCCAAAAGAGTCTTGCATATTCATCCTACTTCATTGTAGCGACTTCCATCTGGATACAAGAAACTCTCCCCAAGGCCTTTACTAGTTGAAAATCCAACTGAAATAACTCAACTGTCAGTCGAAACACCTTTAATTGAAAGTCAACAGGTCAAGATGGCAGTCGACCTAGTTTTACCTTCAAAAGATCATACCCTTCCCGAAGAGAGTGAGAACGATACCATTCAAATTATTTTTATCACTTCAGAGTCCGATGAACTTAGGAGAAATCCACTCGTTCCTTCACAATAGGAATAGAATCCCCCAGTTCCCACTACTCAAGGGGTTAATTCAACCGTTTATTTGGTACCCCCATACAAATAGTATAGTCACTTCCTTTTATTTGAATAGACTAGTAAGATGCTGCCTTCCTTCTAATGTACCATTCCGAATCATAGTACAAGTTTACAAAATGATCGTGTTTGGCACTATCATAGATGAAGGGGCATTAGTGAGTATCCTTTCTTCAATTGCTTGGAAAGAGATTGGTTCGCCATCACTTATGCCTATCACATAGAATTTGTCAGGCTTTAACAAAGGGACCAATCGACTATTAGGGATCCTTCCTAATTTACCGATAACTTTGGGATGGAAAACCATTCACCTAAACGTGATGGTAGTCCCAAGACCATTAGATTACAATATATTGCTTGGATGTGACTATGTTTACAACATGGAAGCTATTGTTTCAACACTCTCTTGAGTGATGTGTTTCCCGTATGAAGGCAAAATTGTCACCATTGACCAGCTTTCATTTCTTGGTTCAAGCATAACTCCAAGTCAAACATCATCCCTAAATGGTCCTTTTGCGTCGAGAGTGTCTCTTCAACCTTCATTCCATCCACCTAATTACCGTGAGTAGTCTGGTGAATGTAACGAAGCTTAGGGGGCATGCACCCTTGTTTATTTGGTGGACAAACCTAGGTGAAATGATAGGGTTCCCTGTAGGTTATGTGATTGGTCTGAAACACCGTTCACCTTTGTCTGTACTGCGGACGAAACCAAGGAAGGTTTTTGTCTTTTTGGCAGACGAAACCATAATACCATATGAGTTTCCATGTTGGTTATGTGATTGGTTTGACACACCATTCACCTTTGTCTATTTGGTGGATGAAGCCAAGTGTTTTGTTTGCTCCATGGATGAAATAATCCTACGTAACAATAGAAGTTTCCATATGGTTCCAGGAAACTCTCCTTTTCATCATGATGGGGGCATGCAAACCTTTTTCAATTTCATTTTTTTAGCTTTTTAACTTTTTAGCTTTTTAGGCTTTTAGCTTTTTAGGTTAGGTGATTGGTCCAAGACACCATTCACCTTCGTCTACCCTGCGAATGAAGCAAAGGAAGTGTTTTGCCTAACCGTGGATGAAACCATCCTACCTAACCTTAGTAGTTCCTTAACTTTTTAGTTTTTTAAGTTTTAGCTTTGTAAAACCCCAAAGGTTATATGAGTCTTTTGGCAAAAGGAGTACCCTTCCACTAGGATTAGGTTACACAAACTTCCTTTGATGCTTTAAAAGGATCCATGATTAAAGCATCATTAATGTATGTTCCTAACTTTCAAAAAGACTTTAAGACTTTTAGTTTTGTTTTTCTAGTTTTTTTAGTCTTGTAATTTTTAAATTGCATAAAAAAAAAGCTAAAAACTGAGAATATGTTATCGCATGGTTCAAGCTCATTAAAAAATAAAGCTACCACTGAGCATAGTTCCCCATGGTTCAAGCTCGTTAAAAAGTGAACTCACCTTCAGTAAATAACCTTTGTGATTGCCATGCTATCAGCCTTTTGAGCCGTGGTTGTGTTCCTGCCATCACCTCCATCCTTTTGGTCGATCATATGCTTCCACTTGATTGTTTACCCTTTTGAGGAACAAATGTGACAAAAGGTCCTGTTAGCCAATCTCTTCACAGCACCATGTTTTGAGAAGTTCCAAACTTACCTGGAACTAGTTGCTACCCTAAATGCCACTCGTTCCTCAGAAACGAGTCTCCTTTAAACTCTTTTCAGACTCGTTAAATATGAAAATATTGTTGAGCGCTTATCTCTTTCAGCTTGTTAAAGTGATCGAAAATTCATTCATTTTGTATTATTTTATCCTTTTTCGCACTTAAGGGATTATCCTATGAAAAAGAATTACTGGAGTTTTCTTTTCATTCCTTTTCAAACTTTCTAAACATGAAAAGGACTGAGTTATCTTTGTTGTTAAACTCGTTAAAAAAATAGCGACAAGCCCGTCCACTCAAGGTGAGACAAAGTCCCCTTTTCATCCCTTTTTAGAATCTCTAAACATGAAAAGGACCGAGTTGTCTTTGTCGTTAAACTCATTAAAAAAATAGCGACAAACTTGTCCACCTAGACAAGAATGAGTTTCACTGTCGCTAGACTCACTAAAACATAGCGACAGGTTTGCCCGAAGAGCAAACTATAGAGCAAGCATATGTTATCCTCCTCAAGCTTGACAAAAATAAAGAGGTACTGGTCAGCAATGACTGGGGAAAAAGGGAAGAAAAATTGAAGAATTTTATGGTAGTAGGTCACTCTTGAACATGACATTTTCACTCCATCACCATGATTGAGTCGGGTTGGGTTATTCCGTTCACCGGTCATTTCACCATTGGTCTTCCACGCCATCCATATGTTTGGGTTAACGTTATCAATCCATCTCAGTGTCGTCGATATGTTCAAGAGAAGTCATTCAGTTGAGAAACCACAATCTAGTTAATGCCTCATCCATTGCAATACCTTCAACCTCCATTTTTTGTGACCACCATTGCTGAATCTTGTGTCGTCAGATTGTTTTCACCTCCAGAAAATCATTTGCTTCATTTCGTGTCATAGATGTGGGATACATTAAGGCCTTCCTATGATGGGTCATTTCTTGTCGACATTAGCTCATTATCCAATAAGTTGACTTAGAAACACCCCTTTGAGTACTTTGAAGCTTGCATGCCTCAATGGCAAGTTTCTCACTTCTGGCGATAGGTTGACATCAATGTCCTTTGACTAAAAGATTTTGTGTGGTGTTCGACATCGGATCATATATTCACACCACGTGAATTGTACTGTAGTACCTTGAGGGTCATTATCATTATCGGCGATTCCTCTCGTGTCTGCTAATAGCTCACATTATTGGTTGGTAATCAGGCGATGTCTTTCCATGTTTGACTTCAGAACATTTCTTCACATGGATTGACTTGTACATTGGGCAAAGATTGAATGAGTTTTGAAGACCTCGGATCTAGTTTCATCCATCTGGCTTGCGATATGTTCAGGGATATAAATACATCAAATGTACATAGAAGCTGCACAGATGGTCATCCGAGCCAAGGATGATGAATCTACATTTGAAGAATCAGTAGTCAGCATATGCAAGCGACTATATTTTCTATGTACATGAAATGAATTTATAAAGTTGAGCATGGGAATGCCCGCCTCAACTAGATCATGAAAATTATATTATGATGATGTATTGTATTGTATCTTATATAGGTCGCCTTCCAATTTCGAAACCTCGAATCCTCATGATAAAGCATTTCACCTGACATCAAAAGATTTACGACTTCATGCTTTAGGGGGCAACTGTTATAGACATATTTGGGCACTTCAACCCCAATCGTATATCTCGATAAACTAGGGCTCCTTAACCCCTAAAAGAGTTGTTTCATACCCTAAAAGATCATGGTCAACTGATTACATCATTCCCCAAAAGTTCGACCTGAAAAACCGTCCAAAATTGGCCTAAATTGGACCATACTGACTGCTCCACTACCAGGGTGTGATGCATACTGACTTCTACACTAGCTAGTTGTGATGCATACTAATGAGGCCTTCTCTAGGGTACGATGAGGGAGGATGGACAAATGTCTGAGATAGTTTGCTAAGTGGATGCTCATGGAATCTTCTAGAAACTTCTCCTATGACACTTGCCTCTCTGAATTCTCCTAGAGATGAGTAAGAGATCCAAGAAATCTCCAAGTGGAATCAAATGCAACAAGTGGAATGACACTAATCAAAATCATAGAGATGACTCACACCCTTGCACACATCTATAAATGGATTCCTCAGCTGAGAGATGTAGAGGTTGGAATTTTGTAATTTGTAAGGAAGTGCTAATAGTTTGTATCTGAGAAGGAGCATTGTATTGTTGGTGTGATATTGATTTTCATGAGGTGAAGAGGGCTTTGATGCTGGGAGGATGATGCTGGATCAAATAGCTAGGTTGTAATTCTCCCTTACATTTAATAAAGTTCTTCAAGTTTTCTTCCATACAATTGTGCAATTGTGAATGTTATTATTTGTAAATGTTATTGTATGTTCATTGTATTTCTGATTCTGCAATGCTTATGATATAATAGATCAAGATGCTTTGATGGTCCTTTGTTACTGTGTCTCTATAGGTACTCTTCAAGCAGGATAAGTATGGAGAGGAGTTGCAAGCTATGTCAAGGGGAGAGGTCAAGCAAGGAGTCTAGCGGAAGATCCAAGTTGATTCCTTTGCCTCTTTCTTATCTATCATACATAGAAGAAATCATGAATTGCTTTAAACTATTTGTTTCTAGGGCAGCTACCAAACCTAGAGGGCTAGTCGATCGAAAAGACACTAGTTTTCCCAGAAACACTACCCAACTCTGATAATTAAAGTGAACAACGAGCTCTACCAGTAAACACTAGAAGTAAAAGTATAGTAGAGCCTAATCAATAAAATCAAAATAAGAAAAAATCAAATCTTGTTACTAAAGAGAAAGTTCCCACAAATAAAGCTCTAGTTGTGTCTCTCCACAATCAATCATCTTCGTCCAACCCTCCCTCATCATCTAAAATGCTAGTAGTTTCAGATTCCATGGATTATAACATAGTGGAAGATATGAAGTAGACTCGAGCAAATATTTATCTGCATGAAATTAGGAGGCTCAAGCATCAACAAAAGTTGTTGCTTAAAGAATTAAATGTAATACCTTCTTGTCCTCTTCCAACTAGTGTATTATCAAAGGCTGCTAGAGGATTAGGTAAGCCACCATCGGATAAGGTGGATGCTACTGATCTCATTTTAATTGGCGATAGATCAAATTCTTATACTCCTCATTTTCTCTTGACTTATGAGATCTACAATAGAAATTTGCATAACTGCTTGATTGATTCAGGGGCTTCATCAAACATAATGCTAGCATCAATTTGCTCCAAGCTAAATATTGAACCCTAGAAGTCTGCAGTTCATATTGTCCAATTAGATCGAAATAAGGTTCAAGTTTTAGGAGAAATAAATTTAGTTACTATCAGATTATCTACTGATCCCAAGGTTGTCCAAAGAATTGATATATTAATTGCTGACATCCTTGAGTTTTATGGTTTGATCCTTAGCAGAGATTGGTCTAAGAAACTTCATAGTTATATTTCAACTAATTGGTATCACATGTGGCTTCCCTATAATGGGAAACCAAATCAAATCAGAATTGATCGCAAAAAAATTTGACTCACACAATAACTGATTTTGAAGAAGAAAATCAACCTGTAGCCTTCAATAATAACATTGTTGGAAACTATTCAACTGAATCATTTTTTGGGAATTTCAATGCTCAACAATATCCTTTTCCTGTTAATAGTGTCATATCACAAATCGAAAATTTCTTGCGTACCAATAGTTCTAAGTGTGTTAGTGTTGTAGATGAACTTGTAGATAAACCTGTAAATAAGCCTTTATTTTGGTCTTTGTATTTTGATGGATCTAAATCTAATGACGGTGCAGGAGCAGGATGTATTTCAGTTACTCCTGAAGGAGAAAAACGATGTTATCACGTAGATTAGAATTTGAGTGTACCAACAATACTACAGAACATGAAGCATTGATTCAAGGTCTCTATAAAGCAATAGGCCTGAATATCCAATATCTAAAAGTATTTGGTGATTCCGAAATTATCATTCAACAAGTGAGAAATACTATGCATTGTCTTTCATGTTAGAGAATTATATATTATAGAGAAATGGAACACATAAAATATTGCAGAAATATAAACAAAGAAAATGCATAAAACAAGAGAGACACAGATATGCATGGTTCACCCAGTTTGGGCTATGTCCACGGAGAAACAACTAGTCCTTCCATTTATATTATCCAGCAAGCTGAAGAGATACAACCTACAGTAGATCCAATGTAATTCCCTCTTCGCTCTCAATCTCCATTCTCTTCCTCACTCAAAATATAGATATGCATGGACACAATACAATTCCCTCATATACAACGAAGGGTTGCCTTCTAGGGCAAAAAACCCTAAATTAAATATAACTTCTACCATTAGATCTTCGCCTAATGAAAGACCCAGATTGACTATCAAATTACAACATTTTACAAGGCAATTTTACATCTATTCTTAGTTTCGAGGGTGCTACCCCGATCCCCCCACCAGGGAGGGGGGGTGCTCCCAAAAGGTCGCAGCCACCCCCCCTAGACCCCCCGCACAGTGAATATTTTACGAGCAATGTTCCTGCCCCATTTTGAACTGGGGTCCGATGCGACGATACAAAAGATAATAAGGATCCATGCCCAACATTTCGAGGAAACTAAAACATTATCAATCACTTGTTCAAGATTTCATAACTCATTTTATAGCATTTGACATTTCTCCTATTCCTAGATCACATAATGTAGCAACATATCTCCTAGCTAATGTTGCTTCTAAACTCCTTCCATCCGAGGATTATAGTCTAGATATATTTTCTATTGAATTAATTTTTTGGCCATCTGTCCTAGTTAATGTCACCAATTGGCGTGTGTTCAATCATGATGAGGATATCTTAAATTTCTTAACATCTAAAGGATCTTATGAAGATCAAATCATCGATGAAAGCGATCATGATCTTCAATTAAAGGAGAGACTCAATGAAAATCCTATTCCTAAATCTGTGGTCAAGCTACAAGATCTTTATGATATTAAGGATAGATTCAGAAAGTTCATTAATGGAAAACTTCAAAGTTCAACTTTAAGGTTTGAATTATAAATCTCAACGCTAACGCCAAACCATAAAATGTCAATCTAGGACTTGGACTTTCATCAAATGAAATATTTGCTTTCATCAGTTTATTAAAGAAATACAAAAATATTTTTGCTTGGAATTATGAAGATCTGAAAACTTATGATACCTCTATCATTCAACACACAATTCTTATGATCTCTGATGAGAAACTTGTACAAAAGAAACTAAGGAAAATTCACCCAAATTTCCAAAGTCAAATCAAAGAAAAGTTGAATAAACTCCTTAAAGCCAAAATAATCTTTCCTGTTAGACATTCTAAATGGGTCTCAAATTTAGTACCTGTGAGGAAAAAGAATGGTGATATTAGGATTTGCATATATTTTAGGAATCTCAACAAAGAATGTCAGAAAGATAATTTCCCATTACCATCAATGGAGTAGATACTTCAATCAGTAGTTGGCTCAAAGATAATGTCTTTTCTTGATGGTTTTTCAGGATACAATCAGATGCTGGTACATCCAAATGATAGATTAAAGACTACATTTAGAACCAAATGGGGAACATGTGCTTATCAAAAAATGCATTTTAGTTTGATAAATGCAGGAGCTACTTTCCAATGAGACATGGATATAGCCTTCAAAGGTTTGATCAATAGGATGGTGATTGTTTACTTAGATGACATAACTGTCTATTCTAAGAAAAAGAGCAATCATCTACATGATTTAAAGCATATCTTTGAACGTTGCAAAAAATATAGGATTTCCTTAAATCCCAAGAAATAATTCTTTGCTCTTAATGAAGGTAAACTTTTAGGGTTTATTGTATCCAAAAATGGCATATACATTGATCCTGATAGGATAAAAGAAATTTCTGATATCCCTTTGCCACATAATAAAAAATCTATGCAATCGTTTTTAGGAGAGATAAATTTTGTGAAAAGATTTGTTCTCGATTTTTCTGATATTATTTTACCCTTGCAATCCATGATTAAGAAAAATTCAGTCTTTAAATGGGGACATAACAAAAAAGAGGCTTTTGACTCGATCAAACAAGTGATCATTAATGCTCCTACATTGAATACTCCGAATTTTTCTAGTCATTTTATTTTGTATACTTTGGCCACTGAAACATCTTATGTTGTTGTTTTAACACAAATCAATGATCAACAAGTAGAAGCATCCATGTCGTTCTTTAGTTCTAATTTGTAGGGCATTGAGCTTAATTATTCCGAAGTTGACGAAAAAGCCTTCATTGTGTTTAAGTGTGTTAAACATTTTAGACCTTTCCTCTTAGAAACACATACAAAAGTGATAGTCCCATTTTTTGCAGTATGACAATTGCTAATTCAAAGAGAATTAGGAGATAAAAGAGCTAATTTGGTAACAACTTAACAATAATATGAGATTTATATTAAACCAGCAAAAAATGTTAGAGGGCAAGGTTTTTGCAGGTTATTGGCAAGAGCTTCCAATATACCAGATTGTGAAGATTCAAATAGTACTGCACAAGTAAACGAGGTAAGTATCATTGACTTTGAATCTCAATATGTTGATATGATATTTTACTTAAAAAATGGATATGGTCCCCTTGAATTCAGCTACAAAAAAAAATGTGCCCTAAGGTTAAAAGTCAAACACTATGAAATCATTGATAATGTGTTATTTAGAAGAAACTATGATTCTGTTTTGTTAAGATGCCTTGAAAAAGATGAAGCAAAAACGGTGTTGTAGGAACTACATGATGGCCCAGTAGGTGGAGACTTTGAAGGAGACACTGCAGCCCACAAAATACTACATGTTGGATATTATTGGCCGAATTTGTTCAAAGATTTCCATGACTACGTGAGGAAATGTAAGATATGCCAAACCGCTAGTGGGAGATAAAGGAAGCCAACCTTTCCTTTACAACCAGTTAACATTGAGAAACCATTTGAATAGTGGGGGCTTGATATTATAGGAGAGATTGTTCCACATTCTTCCAAGCAACATAGATACATCTTCACAGCCACAGACTACTTCACAAAGTGGATAGAAGCAATTCCACTAAAGGTATCCAATTCATGATGTGATTATTGAATTTATTGATTAGTTCATCATAACAAGGTTTGGTTTACCTAACATGCTTGTCTTTGACAATGCATCTTATTTTTCTAGAAATAGTATAGTTGAATTTGCTCTTAAGAGAGGTTTTAAGTTAAAATACTCTGCAAATTACTATCCTCAAGGAAATGGCTTAGCGGAGTCAACTAACAAAAATCTCATCAGGATTATTAAAAGAATTGTTGATCAAAACCAAAATAATTGGCATAAATATTTAATATTTGCATTATGGGTAGATCGTATAACTTAGAAGGCCTCAATAGGCACTTCCCCTTTTAACTTAGTATATGGGAAAAAAGCTATAATTCCACCAGATTTAGCTCTCCCATCTCTAGCCCTAGTATAATTCATTGAAGAAACTCCTTCCTCTATTCAATTAACTTTTGATCAAATTCTTAAATTAGATGAGGAAAGAGAAAAAGCCAATATTACTCATGCTAAACATCAGCAAGTCATTAAATCTTCTTTTGATGCAAGTTTAGCTGGCTCAAAAACATTACAGATTGGTGATCTCGTTTTGATATGGGACAAAGCAAATGAAGAAAAAGGCAAGCATACCAAATTTCAAAAGATGTGGCTTGGACCATTTCAGATTGTTGAAAAGATAGGTTCATCAACATTTTTACTACAATATTTATCAGGAAAGAGATATTCTCTTCCTGTGAATGGACTTATACTAAATAAGTTCTTTCCCTAAGGAGTTAACTCCTTCTTATCTATACATATTTTTTATGCAAATTTTTTTTCCTTTTAAAAATAAGGTTGTAAATAATATTCATTGGCTTTTTACTGTTTTGAAAAGCTCTTCGAAATAATGTTGTGAATACTTGCTTTTAAAAAGTAGAAACATTCAAGAAAATGATTACAATTTTGGAAATTAGATAAAAACATCAAACTCTGAAATCCTCTTTAAATTTGTGAAATCTTTCAAACCTTGAAAACACAGTAAATCATTTTGATTTTTATCAGTTGAGAAAGGTTATTTATAAAAAGGTAAAGACTTTCTCCAACTATGCATCTACAACTCTATAATTGTCATCTCGTTGACATGGCGAATTTTCAC
This sequence comes from Pinus taeda, assembly GCA_000404065.3. Taxonomy (NCBI): domain Eukaryota; kingdom Viridiplantae; phylum Streptophyta; class Pinopsida; order Pinales; family Pinaceae; genus Pinus; species Pinus taeda. The sequence continues at coordinate 115,154 of APFE030715451.1, read as the reverse complement.
TATACCAACAAGGGAAACTAACCTGATCGCAAGCCCTAATTAGACCTACTTTAATTTCGAATGGCTAGTTCCAACGGGTTTTAAGGGACCCCGCAAACTGTTAAATGAGTTGAAATATTGCTTCTGGGAAGAAGGCTTCAATTAAATCAACAAAGTTAAGACAACTAACCTATATGTATCAACTCCTATCTAAGCTATTTCTAAGTACTCTAGTTTATATCCTAACTATCCTAACCTATCCTACAGGAGAAAACAAAGGAGGTTAAACATCATATATAAATCCCAAGTCCAAATGAATCAATTACTAGTCCACTTAAGGACAAGGCTTTTTTAAACCCTAATTTCAATCCAATCATTCATATAGGAATACACATTCCATTCTATGGAAGAAAAGCTTGCAACTGATGTCCAACATAGTTTCGAATCAACAACCTTTCATGATTTAACCATGATGTTGAATCATATTCAAATAACCAGGCATAACCATGAACTGCAAGTTATCAATACACATAAGAAAAACAAATATACATTTGCATTTATGCCAATGATAACATACTAATTCTAAACATATCTGATAAAGGGGAAACAAATTGGAAACAATAGGCTCCTTCTCGAACCAAACAGTCCCTTTATTCACAATAAATAAAAACTATTTTCTTCAAACAAAAAGTCCCTATTTCTTCCCCAGATGGAATATTTATGCCCCTATAAATGACTATCGATCTTCCCTTTTCACCCTTCGCCTTCCCTCTCCTTCCTTCATTATAAAAATTAGAATAAACAGAGAAATACAATTGGTGTCACTGTTGACACATGGAGGGCATTTCATATCATTACAGCGCTTCATTTCTTGGGAACAGAATGATTATTGATTAGAGGGGATGACTGTGTGTCATCTCTTCATGATGCAATCTGGGGTGGTTTCAATTTCGGAATACATAGGCAACACCTAGACATATGACCGCCACGCCATAGAGCCCAATCTTCAAATAAACATATCCACATGGGTAAACTCTTCAGATCTATGCATGCATATTTTATTTGGAGTCAAACTTGAAGCTTATGCATCCATCCTTAGGTTTCGCTTGCCTTCTCTTGGTCCTCACCTGCAAAGATGGCCAACATTAGTTACACATATATAGATATGATAAAAAATGCTTAAAAACACAAATTTTGAATTCATGAAGCATTTATAACATCAAGAGAAACAATCGCGAAAGAATTGGCCACTGTTCTTTAATCTACGCATTAATTTGATCTTGTAGGAAAAAATCCAATTTACACTGAAAGTCCTCACAAAACACAGGTTTGCATCCAAAATCTGGACTTTGAAAAACTATAGGCGGGAACCCATATCCTGTTGGGTCCGCCACATCATATCGCATCGTGCCATGAGATTGGGCTTAAGACTATGTCGATTATGCCTTTCAGTTGGACGGACCTGACATGCATATATGTTGTAGTTCATAATTCCTTCAGGTCTACTACATAAGGCTTCCCTTCGTAAAACCCAGACTGTAGCATTTTTTTGAAAATATAGGGAAAACAAGGAAAAGACCTGTGGCCAGCCGTAAGGCCAGAATTCAAATGTTATGTAATTGGGTGTATAATCATCACTGGGTCCGACTCTCGCCTCTCTGCTAACTGCACGACCCCCGGGCTCCATTGATCGTGATATGTGATTGGGGTTGGCGGAACCGAAATCTATATATATATATATATATATGACCCTTAATAGTCCTGGCAGGTCCATCGTGTATGTTTTACCTTTGAAAAGTCCCGACTTCAATGTTTTTTGACAACACAATAATGTATGGGAAATCCCTGTGTCTAGCCATAAGGCCGGACCTGAAATGTTATATGCTCTGTCTGGTTCATAATAATCAGTGGGTCCAACAAAATAGTGGTGTGCCTATACCAAAAGCTTTGGGACTGAGCTAATTCTGATATTGCAATAGGCTCTAGACTCAATATAGAATATAAATATACATATCTATATATATATATATATATATATATTATAATATATATATATTATACAATATATATATATATATATATATATATATATATAGATATATATATATATATAATATATATATATATCGGTTAATAGAGCCATCGGGTCTGGAAGGTGGTAGCACGCTATATACACATAAGCCTTGGGGCACCCGATAGCGATAAGCGATATAGCTCCGGACCCAAAATATATGAATTTGGGTTAATACTACCATCAGGTCCAGGAGGTAACAGTGAACACTAAGTCTTATTGTTGATTGTGATAGGCGGAAAAGGGGATTTATGCATGTTTTTGATCATTTCTGCTATAAAGAGCTATGATGAGAATGATGATTCGATGGAAGGTTTTGTGGGTTAAATAAATCCCAATGAGCATATGAATGAAGGGCTTAAACAAGGTTATATGCGAGGGATTTATTAAGTGGATTTAACAATTTGTGAATGGAAGATTTGAGTCTCTAGAAAGCTAAATCTATCAGGTAAAACAGATCATTCGAAGAGATGCAAGATTAACTTCTAGGGGACCCATCCAAAATTGTTGTCAAGGCAAGTTTTGATAGGGTGGTGGTTTTGGCCACAACAAATGGTGAACCATTGGGCGAACTAGTTATCTTTATTTCCAAATAAACCTCAAATCAATAAAACATCAGGGTGTTAAGATAAACATGAAATGCAAATTTTACAAATGAAAAGGCATGGGTTCCACTTCAACATTAATTGCTTCAGGTGGGATGAAGACAAATAGCTTCTACTTATTGATAGGGTTTTGATAGGCATTCTCAAATGGTGATTTTACGGAATTTATTGACCTTCCTTTACCTATTTCCTACTTTCAAAAATCCTTTTGGGGCCATCACTGGTCTATCAATACCTGTTTAGGTGTGTACCTCAACTCTTTATTGCTTATCAAACTTGATGTAGATATGTTTGTCTGCACTTTATATAAGAATTTTAGTGCTATATTTTAATTGATTCAATGGGGCACAGCCATGGATCATGCCATATTTTTAAACTATTTAATCAAGGTTGGGCTTGCTGTATCATCTTGTACTCTGAGCCCAGCAACAGTCCTTACTCTAACCGGCTTCCCAAATAACCTATCCTTCTAGATTGGCACAAGGACTTGATATTTCATTTTCTTTTAAAGAAGTCCTTCCAGTTTCAAGCACAAGGACTAGAGCACAATTAGATTTGCGACATGGTATATGACAACGAGTTTAGCCCATGACAGAATATTTACTTGTAGATAACAAGTATTGGACAATTTAGTGTGGTGAATGGAACCAATGCAGAATGACTGCAAACCTTATAGCTAAGTATAGGCTACGATTTGAGTGGGATTTATTCAACATGCAACATTCCTCCATGCTAGTCTAGCTGTAGTTACACATTTTGTTTTATAAAGATTCCCCTACATGCTCCATATATCCAAGTTATCAACAGAGCTTACCCAGTTCCCAACAGATGCTAATGAGTGATTTTGGTTTGAATTCCACAGCTGATTTTCAAGTTCTCATGAGTTGATTTAAAATTTATTTGATTTGTAAGGTAATGATGGATTTAGGATTAGCAGACTCATCAGCAAGTTAAGGATGAAGCGAAAGGCTGAAGGTGGTCAATGAGGGCAAATCTGAGAAAGGAAAAAAAACAAGATGGGAGGACCTAAATCAGTTGGTTGAAAAGGATTGCAATTCAAAATAGCAAGAAAATAAACTTTCCAGAAAAACAAAAAGGAAAAGGAATAAGTGCAACTACATTAAACACAAAACTAAAATGAATTCTAATCTACTCAGGAGGTAACCACCATGTGGTGGCTACTGGAAGTATCTCTTCAGATGTTGGCCATTAACATGGAGTTTTTCAATCTCTCCCTATAAAGTTTTCAACCTGTAGGTTCCTTGACCAATTTTTTCCTTAGCTTGGAATGGGCTTAGCCATAGGTGTTGGAATGTTGTCTTCAGTTGATCCCCACTAGACACCAATACTTGATTATATCCTAAAGACACATCTACTAAGGACAACATTTCAAACCTAGAAACGCACTTAAGAATGTGATTTCTAGAAGGGACATGATAGATATCTTTCTGCAATGATTGGTTCAGATTTCTAAGATTGATACATAGCCTGATGTCTCCAATTTTCTTTCTTACTCACATGAGATTGGCTACCTAAGGGGTGTGAATGACTAGAAAGATGGTTTTAGCATGCAGCATTTCATTTAACTCTTTCTTCACCAATGGTCCTAGGCTTGGAAGCATCTTACAAAGCTTTTCTTGGTAGGGCCTAGCCTCATCTTCGAACACTTTCCAATTGGAGATGTTATCAGGACTGGATGGTCTAAAAATCAATTCAATATAACATTTTTTCCCTTTTAATCTAAAATCAAGAAAAAGTTTTGTAGCCATACTAGCCATTAGATCAGCATCTTGGTTTTTCCCTCGAGGTATATATGTGATATTAAAAGAATCAAAATTGTCAATTAAGATCCATACGTCATGCTGGTACCTCACTAAGTGTGGTGAATTGCAGTATATCCTTTCCTTTACCTAATCCACAATTATCTATGAGTTACCAAAAACTCTAAGATTTTTTACCTTCATATCAATGGCCTTCATCAGGCCCCACAGCAAGCCTTCATATTCTATTGTATTGTTGGTGCATGCAAACTCCAATAGGCTGGCCATAAAATGTTGGTTCCCTTGCGGGTCAATGAGTATGCTCCCAACACCTGCACCTTCAAGGTAGTTGGAGCCATCAAAATAGAGTGTCAAGAATATAGAATCTAATGTTACATCAATTGAACTAGCATCTAAGAAATTAGTCCTATCAGCTACTATAATACATGATAGTTCATCAGTTGGATTATGGGAGGGAGCTTCCAACTATGTGTATATCAAAGTTTCTTCAACTGTTCCTGCATGGAATTCTGCAGAATAGGTTTCTTTAGCATAAACATTGAAACTATAGTTCCCAAGGATGAAGTTGGTAAACATTACAGGTTCATTGGGACCATTTAGTTCTGTTACCACATACTCCATGTATCTTTCTCTATCAACTCTTAGCATATCACCTTATCCCTTATGACGCAGTAAGAGATGGGACTAATCAATTGAGAAATATCCATTGAGTTTTTCTGACCAATCCATACTAAACAACATTCCATAAGTGTTGGGTAATAGAAGCCCCGCGTAATGGTTATGAGGCACAATGCCAAAAATTTTGGATAAAAGATAGGGTAAAGACTCTATGGGATGCGCAGAGTGCGATTTGTAATAATTTGAGTCAAAGGGTAGTCCGCCTGTTACACAAAAATATCGTCACCATGACTATTTGTAGTCAGTATGGGTCTATCATCACTTATACTGTCCTCCTAAGCAAGTCTCAGACCTCAGCTCTTCATGTCAAGCTTTGAAAAAGAGAGAAAGACATTAAAATCAATAAAGGTCTGGTTCTGCACTTTCTCTCACTTTTACCTGCGGGCCTGCACCCTTTGTTCATGTTACCTACATATCTGCACGCTTTGTCTGTAAATGGGTGGGTGCGTACCCCTATGAAAGTCAAAAAGGCGCAAGTTTATTCTAAAAAGCTCACTTTCGGTTAATTCTAGATGATTCTAGAAGGAATTTTGACGTGGATTGTTCTCTCCAAGACGGTTCATGCATCCCAAAAGAGAAGGAACTAATCCCTTGATAAGAGGAGCTATCCCTTTGAAGGAGGGCTTTATCCCTTTGAAGGAGGACCTAGTAACTTCCCTCCATTGCACTATAAATTAA
>APFE030715451.1:80933-91527 GCA_000404065.3 Pinus taeda | reverse complement strand
ATCATCAAAGAATTGTTCATTTATGTAATGTAAAGGAGGTTGCCCCCTCGAAGAGGCTGAATTCTAAGTCGTTGATCTATCTTTTCTATCTTTTCTTGAGCTGGTTTCATAACACCAAGCATGTTTCCCTGCGGTTGTTCACACATGTCAGTCACATGTTCCAAATATTAACATCATGTCTATTAATTTGAAATCATTATTTATCAAGGCTAACAACCATGTCATAATCAATAATAAACTCAGAGTCATTAGTCATAATGCTACAACTAGCACCCACTTGCACTCAAGCACATATCAATTGTCTCAGCACATATCTTGTTAGTACAACCGTCTAAAAACAACATCATTCCTTCATGCAATATTATAGACAACTACTCATATCATGTAATTATTCAAACATAAAAACAACATGTAAACATACCATTTTAGATAAACCAGATAGACGACATAATCGAACTCATACCTCAATGTATCTCAAGAGAGGTAATCACATTTGCGTAAGTCAATCTAGATTAGTATGACATAATATGACAAGTATATCAACTCATACATGAATATCATAACCATAACCATATTCACAGGCCAATCTAGATTAGCACGATACATATAACATCAAGTTCTTAGTTGCAATGACCATATTTATCATGCATATGACCGTAATGCATTTTACAATGAGATACTATCATTCATGACTATTTGATGCATGTGCATATGACCACACTGATTAACTAACATCTATCATACATGTGACCACAACAATAATAGAATGACAAGCATATCCTAAACAACCATAATGCATATAATAACCTTTAACCGTCAAATTCGTACACCCAACATGTATGACGATCTACTCTTACCCTGAGATCTAGTGTTGCAACCTCACTATGATAATATGCTTCTCATGCTCCATCTCAGCCAACATATCAGCCTCATAACATACCAACAACATCATGATGACAAAAACTACATAATGACCACCACGATGCATGTTTGACCTTAGTATGCATGCATAACCATGTATATTTAGTTGGATGAGCTAAATGGGATAACCATAACCATATTTGGTCCAAGCGTTTGAACCTAGAAGCTCTAATACCACCTTGTAACACCACCCTCCCACATTTACCTACTTTCATTATACTGCCAGGGTAAAAATGAGATGAAGAGTTACTATGACATGACTTGACCTCCTAGCTTCAGTTAAGGAAGTGGGGCCTACAACTAAGACTTTCTGACCACAAACTGACATCCTACAAGGACTACAAATCACCCAGGAGCTGAAGAAACACCCCAGGTGATCAATCCATGAGCTGGAACTTTTTTTTAGTGACCTAGGCTCCCAACCACACCCTTGACACTACCTGCATGCGATTGAAGGCCTCCAACTGCACTCACAAACCTTGCTCCATGTGGTTATGACCTAAATTGCTCAGTTAAGTGCCTCTGATTTCAAGATCTGAGCCACCATTCCAAGTCAGCCTCTAGACACTTGCCCATAACTACACGAGACTTCTCAGAATGATAAATGACATAGGGGCAATGCTAAACATACGAAACTTGAACAATAAGTTGACCTAACTAGGCCTAGCCATGACAGTCATTTCGTCAAACATATAATGAACATGTAAGCTACAAGTCATGAATGCATATCTGATCAAAGAAGTCTTAAACTTATCTGAGAATCACCAATAAGGTCTAATACCCTCTCATAATATCTGCAATAATACTCGTTAGCCCATGCATTCATTAACCATCAAATACTTATCAAATCTTGAACAAAGTCATAGTTAGAGAACATTACAAATCCATGCTTATAACCAGATTATTACAACATGGAAGATAACTCTTATTAAGTTATGCAAAAACCAACTAAGTCAGGGACTTCCACATACCACTTGACTATAGATTGTGTTGAACCAAATATTTCTTTCAGCCAATCACCCTCATGCCATATTCCAAGCATGAATGTGGAATCTCAAGACATAAACAACCAGGGCTTCCTGAATATTAAACCATCTCCACCCTTAGGCTACTGGGTCTAGCAAAAACAAGTTAAGAGATCACAAAGCCCAAAACAAGCTTGGATGCCTCAGAGTTTCTTCACCATTACCTTGAGGAATTTTCATGTCTCGACCCACCTATTGAGGGCTTCTCGGAGATTAATCCACCTCCACCCCCAACCCTTGGGAAATTTCCTGAGACTGCCTCACCTGATTCCAAAACCTTTCAGCAATCCAAAGATTAACCAAGAAAAGAATCCCATCACACCATGACAATCCAGAAATGGCAAGGCAAGGCTAAAACCACTGTCAAACAAAGAAAAACCCATGCCAACGATAGCAAATAAACCAAATGAATAAATGTATGTGACTTGCAATCACACTTTAGGTAGGAAATCACACATGCAACCTGTTACTTGCAAACTCCTCCTGTTGAAGATGCTTGATCCAACCTTCCTTTCTTGTCCTTTTCTTTCCTTGTCCTTCCTTTGCTTGCTTTCTTTCTTTCTCCCCTTAGTTTTCTTCTCTCTCTGAAACTAATTCCAAAGAAAAATTGAAAAAAAAAACATGAACTGATCCTGATAAGTCTTTTTATCATTGAGGCCTCTATTTTCTCATTTTCCTTCATTTTTCCTTTAATTTCCCTCTAATGAAAACTTGTGACGTTTCATCTCCCTTTTCTCCTATTTCCTTTGTTTTCATAAATAAAATACCAATTAATGGCTCTTTGTCTTTGCAATGCCTTTGCCAATTTCCTTTGCCATAAAAAAACTGAAAGTGACACCCAGTAGGATGTTTTTTTCCAACATTCAGCTTGGAAAACGTGTCCCATGACCTTGGTCTTATTTTTCCTTTATCAAACTTCATTACATGAACTTTTAACCTCGGGTTGTTACAATCTAGATGTTCTCATGTTGACAAATTTCTTTAAGAAAATGTTATAACAAATCATCAATATCAACACCATCCAATTACCATAATCTAGTCAACAATTGTGACTCATGGTAAATCAATCACATCAACCAATTACCATAATCTAGTCAACAAATGTGACACATGTTAAATCACTAGCATCAACTACTCACCATAATTTCTGTCTATCTGACACATGGTACATAGACTAGTCTTGGTTCACCATCATTCTGGTCAATTTCTTTGACACATGGTGAATCTCCAAAGGTCACACTTTACCTAAGTAATTTTGGGTATGATGCTAAATGAGCTCACTCAACCTATCTTGAAAGTTTTGAGCCTAACACTGAGAGGCACCCACTCAACTGAGTGATATTGGGCCTCTAGGACCATTCTTCCTAATTCCAATCATCATACTTGACACAAGAAGAATGATTGTCCTCTGTTGGACCATTCTCCCTAACTTCGGTCATACTTAACACAAGGAGAATGTATGTCCATGATGCTACCACTTTGGACCATTTCCCTGATCTTGGTCAACTTGACCTAGGGAGAATGATGTCTCGGATGATTCAATTTCATCACTCCCTCTTGCTGAGAGAGACATGCTCAATCACTCTAAGCTTATCCTCAAAGTATTCATACTTCATATTGGTACAAAGGCGTCAACAATCTTCTTGACTGAAGAATATAATTGAAGCCATACTAATTCCTTTTGTACCATGTCTCGGTACTAGATCTCACTGTGCTTTGACTTGTCATCTTGGTCATCACCTACACCTAACCAAGACAATCCTGCAAGTATCTTTTGAAGTCGTATTGCTTCACAACTCGCCAACCAAACTGCAATATACTCGGCATCTACAGTACTGAGTGTAACAAATGTATGCTTCTTGCTTATCCAATAAATCATCATGGAGCTCAAACTGAAACAATAACCCGATGAACTCTTTATCTTCAACACTCTATGTTTGATTTGGAACTTTAATTCACTATTTGAAGCATATCTAAAACCATAACTAACTATGCCATTATCAATTGTGCCATACTGGTACTTCAACACATGTTGAGTCACATGCCTTAGCTCGACCATAAACCGATTAACTTCTTTCATTGGGTCCATCATCATGGCCACTTTCTGATTACCCTAATTAGGTGATCTTTTATTAAACAACTAATGTTGTGGAAATCATGGTTGTTCCCTTAACCTGACAGTCCATATTTTCGAACTCAGAGGTCAACTCCCTTTGAAGCTAAAACAAGGTTCCCTAATTGCTCCCTCTTGTTATTAAATCAAATCTTTCAACCATAGTTTCTTCCTCTAACACATGATTCCTTTTGCTTTCATTAGAGACAAATCATATAAGAATAACCATGATCCATCAATCAAAAAATATAAATCCCAACGTGTCTGCTTGTGATCGTACAAAGCCTTCTTCTCATGTAACTAAGGTAACTTTATGTACACTTCTTCCTCCTCAATTACTTTGAGAAAAATTATCTCTGCCTCCACCTGGTGCAATTTTCAAAGCAATGATAATAGTTCTAATATAAGTGTACCTCACAATTGGAGCAAACATCTTGTCACGATCCTCTCCCTCTTTTTGAGAGAACCTTGTATTCTCAACTCTTTCTTTGTACTTGTCTATGTTGCCACCTGCCGCAAGCTAGATCTTGTAGATCCGTTTTGAAGTCATTATTGACTTCTCTCTGGCGCAATCAAAGTATACTTCAAACTTGTTGATTTTCTTGCTCCCTCTAAGCTAAAATCTCATATAGTACAATATCTCTCAAGACAGGTCACCAATTTTGGAAAAGTCCTATTGTCATAAGCTTTGCTTTGTTCTTCCACTACTCCCATCTACTACCAGAGCCTTGGAAGCCTTCACTATGTACCCACAGTCCTCACTAGGAGGCTGAGGAACTCAACAAAATAAACAAAGAGAATAAATTAACTAATATTAAAACAACAATAATAATCAACAAAGATAGAGATATAAAATACTTATCTTTTGATGATTATAGGAAATGTCATCTCCCTCCTTATCTTAGCATTCTTGCATCCAACTTGCAAATTTATCAACCTCATCCTCATCACCAACATGATGACATTCCTTCCCTGTAAGAGCTAGGGTTTCTTCTTTTAGTAGAAATCTTGATCTAGGTTCATTTCTAGGGTTTTTATTCTCAAACCCTAGGGATTTCACATCCAAGACTTTCAATCTTCTAGGATTTACAAACCCTAGTTTTCTAGAACTCCTTTTGCAAGTCCAACAGAGTTTGTAATGTGAAAAATATCCTTTTTCAAGAGAGCATACATGGTCACTACTTCGACATTACTTGCAAAGATACTTTCAAAAATATGTATTTTCAACTAAACATTGATTTTGACTTTTTCAACCCAAGAGATTATACTTCAGCATGATAATAGTAATAGTTAGGTACATCAAGTTCTGCAAGTGACTCATCTTACTTGAGAGGATTTTGATCTCCATACTTGAAAGGGGACTTGGCCTCTTTATCATGTCCAACAAACTTGCTTCATCAAAGTGTGCTTTCTTCAAATGCATATTAGCAAGAATGATCCTTTTCATTGCAAATAATAAATTCCATAAATGAGAATCCATATTTCATATTTGCAAAATATGTCTCACCATTTAGTACCCAAATACCTTGGTATCAACAACCAATATATGCAACAAATGAAATGCATCTTTCAGGGCCTTTTCAAGAGTTTTTCAAAGCAATTCCTTCATAGAAGGGTACATGTGCGTTATCACTTATTTCCTTAATTGACCTTGTCTTGCTTTGAGCCATGATCCGTTTTATGAAGCTGTCATAACTTCTTAAAAATAGCTTTTATGCTTCAAATTAGATGTGTATTTAACTCATTCAACATCCATAGTTTACTTTCTCCAAGGATAATTATTGTGACAGATTAGACCTTTGTTACAAACTTGTGATCTGATTTTCTTTCCAGGCATCAAACAAAGTTTTTATTGTCATGTGCTTATGCAACAAAGTCTTTCAAATTATGGATTAAATAATATTCCTAGAAGATAGAACAAATATTCAAGAATAACTAATCAAGGGTTACATGAAACACTTCAACTTTGCCATTGATATGAAATAATCAACCCTTCTCTTAAAAACAATGTCTTGTGCAAAATTCTTTACTTTTGGATATACATTATGACATATGGCACAATATTCATATGGACTACTTTGGATATCCTCCTGAGAATAGGTCTTCGTATCTTTCATCCGAGGTCTTTCGGCCTTGTAACAGACCTTAGGCCCTATTTCATACCTTCACACATAAGCTCGACCTTTATCCTTCTTATAGAATTTCAAACTAGAACTTTTGGAGACTTGGACTAAGATAGGTAACCTTGACAGTGAATCTCAATCTTGAGAGGTAAAATTTCGTTTTGCAAAGATCTTTAGTAACTTTTGTTGAAGCGTTTTGGTGTGTTTGACATAACTAGTTCCATCTCAAATGAGTTTTCTAGAGATAAACTCAAATAAGTTTCTAGACCTTCTGGTAGTCAACTTCAACTTCTTCTTTTCAAATTCTACTAGGCATGCATATTAGTATGAGATTCTTTTGATTCTCCCATGGATTCTTGGTCTCCTGTAATAGGTCTTGTTGACCTACTGAGACAAATTATGAGACCTTTCGGCCTATCTTCAAACAATTTGAGGCTTCTTGGACTAAGACAGATTCAAAGGCCTTCCTAAAACCATATTTGACCTCCTAAGGAATTTCAAATTTTTGAGGTACTTCGGACTGAGGCGTAACCTCAGATAATCTCAGTATGAGGCACTTTAGACTAAGGACTTTTGAGGCACTTCGGGATAAGGCCTAACCTTAGATAATATCAGTCTCACCACTGACATTTTCAACCTGTAAAAGATGGACTAAGGCCATTTTGTCCCTAGAAAAAAAATAGATTTATGGTTCAAATTTGTTCACAAAGGTAGGTTTTTCCAAACTTCTTCTAGGGCATAAACAAAGAGACATATATTAGCCTCTCTTGGATATACTACTTCCTTCTCAAAACTTAGATTAGGATTTTAAACAAGTTGACTTCTTCGACGCTGCTCTCATACCCTCGCTCTGATACCATGTTGATTTTTCATAGCATCTTTTAAGACAATTACTTCTAATGATTTAATTCTTTTTCATATTCTTATCCATCAATAAGAAATTACATAGAATGCATCATCAATATAACGTATATTAAAGTAGGATCATGGAGAGATGGCCAAACCAAGAACACAAGAATTTTCCCTGGGAAAACCCACATGGGGGGGAAACCCAACAACCTTTTCCTTAGAGGAATTATTTAGTTCAACAAGAGACACACCTACATCTTCTAGTCATTCACAAGGTCAAACTGACCAACAAAGAAACTCCGTCAAACTTGGTCCAACTCCTTCCTAGTCAAGTCAAACATCTACCCAAGAGACCCCTACTCTGCTAGGGTTGAAATTCAACCTATTGCCATTCCTCAAAAATTCAATCCTGATGCTTTCCTTTGAGATTTGTTCCTGCACCTAGAGATTCGGTCCTACACTTTCCTCAAAGATTCAGTCCTGCACCATGCCATTGATTCGTCCTTGTATAAGCCTCAAATTCGGTCCTCTTCTTGTCTTAAATTCGACTTGTTATTTGCCTCATAAAGTTTGAGTTGCTTGATTGAGAGGATGATGAAATGATCGTATATATAGTCATCTTGTGATGCTGAATGCATGCCTCTTTGACTGGACTAAGTTGACTAGGAGGAGGGTCAACTTGGATGCTTTTGAGCCAAAAAAATAATTTTCAAAATTCATATTTTTCTCTTTTGAAAAGGACATGAAGAACATGCCTTAGAATTTCTCTTTTGACAATAGCATGATGAACGTGCTTTATATTTATCATTATAAATACATCAAGAGCTAAAACATTAATTATGAAGGCTGGCCATAACTACAAAATTCAATAGTATTCTCACCAGATGCAAAAGGGAGACCCAATTGTAAGATGACCTTGGTCAGCTTTGTATTGAAGGCACAAAAAATGGGGTCAAAAGTGAATGAACCTAGATATGGATAGCTTGAAGATTACACCATTCATGTAGTTGAGAATTGCTTGTGTAATTTTGAAATAGACTTGGAGCAGACTAAGGGAATTTGAATGTTGTTTTGAGAATGTTGTGGACAAAATATTTGAGAAAGATTGTAGACTTGTATGGGACTGCTACCCATACATTTGGTAAGAGAAGGGTCCATTGTTAAAGGATGATATAGCCAAAGGGACAATCTTATATCCTATTTTTGCTTTTGAGTGGAAATGAATTAGATTTGGTTTGTGCATGGAAATGAATCTTACTTAATTATTATGAACTTAGATGCATTTGTGGATGTTAGAAGACCGTATTTCTACCTTTTGAAAGTAGATACTATGAATGATATTTGGGGGAAATGTGACTGTTTAGAAATTGTAGACTAGATTTGGGGACCTTGTGGCTCCTCTCCTTGGACCCTAGTAGTGATTAAAGGTTGTATTTGGAGGGGTTCGCAAACCAAAACCAAACTTGACCAAGAGGATTAGTGTTGGAGCACCTATGGTTTGGGAGAAAGGCTTAGGCATTTTAGAAGTAAGGGGTTTAGTGGCTTAGGAGTTAGGGTTTAAGAACAAAGGATAAAGGGTTAGGGCTTAGGGGGTTTAGGGGTTAAGGCATTGAGGGATAGGGGATTAAGGTCTAGGGGTTCTAGGGGTTAGTGGTTAATGACTTAGTGTTTAAGGGCTTCAAAGGTTAAGGGATAAGCACTAAGGGCTTAGGGGTCATTGTATTTAGGGCTTAAGGGTTATGGGATTTAGGTGTCAATGGGTTAAGGGGTTAGGGGCTAGGGGTTAAGGTGTTTAGGGTTTAAGGGTTAAGGGCCAAGGTTTAAGGGGATAGGGAAATTAATGGTTATGGGTTAAGGGATTACGGGTTAAGGGCGTATGGGTTGTGATAATAGGATCCCTACTACCCTTATCACAACTATTGGGGGTTCCCCTATTAATTTCTCTCTCTACCTTCCCTCTAGGCCCCTTAACTGTTATAGACATATTTGGGCACTGCAACCCCAATCACATATGTCCATAAACCAAGGGCTTCTAAACCCCTAAAAGTGTTGTTTCATACCCTAAAGGATCAAGGTCAATTGATTACATCATTTCCCAGAAGTTCTCCCTTAAAAACTACTCAAAACTGGACCATACAGATTGCTCCATGTTGAGGGTGTGATGCATCTCACCTGCTACACATAGAGGGTGCGATGCATACTGAAAATCCCTCCTGTAGGGTGCGATGAGCGAGAGCAGATAAATGGCAAAGGCAGTTTGCTAGGTGGAAACCCAGAGAATCTTCTAGAAACTGCTCATATGACACTTGCCTCTCTGAATTCGCCCAGGGATGAGTAAGAGATCATGAAATCTCAAAGTGGAACCAAGAACTATCAGTGAAATGACACTAATCGAAATCCTAGAAGCTGACTCACCCCCCTTCAAATATCTATATATGGATCCCTCATCCTAGAGATCCAGAGGCTGGAATTTTGTATATTGTAAGGAAGTGTCATTGGTTTCTCTGTGAAGTATTGTATTGTTGGGTGATCTAGTATTTTCATGAGGTGAAGAGGGCTTTCATGCTGGGAGGATGGTGCTAGATCAGATAGCTGGGTTGTAATCCTCTCTGCTACTACTTATATCAATAAAGCTATTTAAGTTTTCCTCCATATACTTATATATTTCTGAATCTTGTATTTGTGTATGCATTCGTATGGTTAATGTAAATATGATCCTATATTGTTTATGGTTATAGATCTCTATGCTTTGATGTTCTTTGAAGCAGGACAAGTGAGGAAGGAGTGGCGAAGCTCTATCAAAGGAGGGAGGAAACAAGGAGCCAAGCGTAAGACTAAGGTTGGTGCTCTCTACTTCTCTCTCATCTATCTCTCATAAAGGAAAACACAAGTAACTTTGAATTGTTTGTTTCTAAGATAGCTACCCGTTTTAGTGGGACTAGCATCTTTGAATGGACACTAGTTTTCCTAGAAACAAAATGGTGACTCTGCTAGGGAGTGAATAGTTTGTTTGTTTGTTACTGTTGTTTGCTTTATAAACTACAGATAGATCCTGAAGTTAAGCCAGCTAGCCTTCGAGCTGCTTTTGCTATGCAACTACAAAGTAGATCAACGTTGCTTTAGTCAATCTCTGGGTTGGTTGATGAACTGAACATCTAACTTGCAAACATCCTAAGAGCCCTGGTGGTAGCTCAATTACCTCATTAGATCAACCCCTATACTTTGTGTTTACTACCTATCATAAGCTCAGCCTAAATCCCTGAACTTAGCTGCAAACTGTGGGTGAAAACTGAGCTCAGTCTCATCCCTAGACCATCACACTGTCTCTCATTGGTAGTCTGGATGCATCGCACCTCCCGTGTGCTGTAGGTGAGATGCATCCCTGTTTCCCTTAAGGACAAGTGCGATGATTGAGTGAGACTGTTTTTGCCTCCAGATTTTGGTTTTTTCTTCATTATTTTCAGCTCTATTCAGTGGTTTTGTTGTCTATGATCAGTATATCACTAATTGAAACTCTCTTCCTTTACATTATTTAGCCTCCATTGATAAGGAATTGTGGTTTT
>APFE030715451.1:62981-74607 GCA_000404065.3 Pinus taeda | reverse complement strand
TGTATTTTGTAAGGAAGTGTTGTTGGTTTCTCTATGAAACATTGTATTGTTGGGTGATCTAGTCTTTTCATGAGGTGAAGAGGGCTTTCATGTTGGGAGGATGACGCTGGATCAGACAGCTGGGTTGTAATCCTCTCTTCTACTACTTCTATCAATAAAGCTATTTGAGTTTTCCCCATTTTAACATTTAAGGCTTTGATTTAAAAAAAATAATAAATAAATCTTGTATAACAAGATTGTTATAATGGTTTATATTAATTAAATTGATAGGCTGTGTCTATTTTGGAATAGAGGTTCTAAAATTTTAGTTTAATTATCAATAATTATTAGATGATGGTAAGGATTAAACTTCACATAATATTTTAGATTATTCATGGTATTATACACAAATCAAAGTTTGAGATTTATGTACAAAGTAGTTATGCTCTTTTTTCCCTTTTAGTCAAATTGATTAATCAAAAAAATGTCCTATGCACAAGTGTCATATAAAGTGAGTTATGGTATTTTGGGCACATGGTAGTGATAAACCAAAATATTGCAACAAAACCTATTTACATATTAAATTGTGTGATTTTTTCTTAAATCTATATGTTTAACTTATATATTATTTCTTTTTTAATAACATATTCATAATTTAATTAGTTTTTATTAATTTAACCTCAATAAATATATTATTTCTTTTTTAATAACATATTCATAATTTAATTAGTTTTTATTAATATTAACCTCAATACATATATTATGAATGGATATCTATCTCCAATTACTAACTATTTTAACTATTTATTTTGTATAATATTATTAGTAATATTATACCAATCAATTGAACGCATACTCAATTATATATATATGTTAACGTACAAATTTATAAATAAAAATACATTTTTACCAAATTATTTTATCCCTCTTACAATCATCCTAAGGATAGCTACCACGTCGTAGGTTTAAATTGAAGCGAAGCTAAGCTGGTATATTTGAATGACGTGGGCTTTCGTGCATTGCCGATGATGAATTCTAAAGGGTTGATGAATTGCATCCCATGCGTTTGCTCTATTATATACTTGTGTGTTTGGTTATACTACTAACAGAATTCCAAGAAATAGAAAAGAATTTGTACGAGTGAAATTGCATAGGGATTAAGGCGGGCTGCCTTTTCTTGATGTTCGCAGGAGCAGACGAAAGCAAAGAAAGATGCAGATGCGGACGCGGATGGCGATGCAGCGCTTTTACTCTTTGGTAAGCATGCGGATGCGGACGCGGACGGTGATGCAGCGCCTCTACTCTCTGGTCTCTTTATCTGTAACAACGCTGTTCATATTCTGTTTCATGGCTTCTCTCACGAATCTTGCGCAAAAATCATCCTTAGTGCCTTCGCTGCTGCATGTCCAGGTCGAGCAGTTTCTTGATTTAGTTTTCTCTTTAATTTATTTCCTTCCTAAATGTGCACTGCAAGCAGTTTGTTTAGCTTTTAAGATGTATGCATTTCCTGCGCGCTGATTAATTATCTCTCATCGTAGCACGACGATTAAGTTGATCATACCTTTTCTTTAATTTTAGCTGACAACGCTTCTGCCTCGACTTTTGATTTATTTCCTATTTTATTTTAGCTGACAATGTTCCTGTCTGAACTTTGGGTTTTTAAGCGCTTCTGCCTCGACTTTTGATTATATTTTTATTTTATTTTAGCTGACAATACTTCTGCCTGAACTTTGGATTTTTAAATTATTAGATTGAGTGCAAACTTATAAAAATTTTCTTTAAGCATTCTTTTCTCTCGGGATACGAACCTGGCGCCAAATTTACCAAATTTTAAATGTATTCTGACCTGTCAGGTTGTGTTTTATGGTATAAATTCTACTAAATCGAGTATTTTTAAGCTATCTTTTCACAGCCTGAAGCGCGTACTTCCAATTTTTTTTTTTTTTTTGGTAAGGAATCAATCTATTGACAGGCTGAACGGATTGGCCACATTTTAAACCTTTTGTGTCTGCCTGGGCTTTTTCGCACAGACTCTGTATGTTCATTGTATTTTAAAAAACAATTTCAGCTAGATTTAATTAGAGTAAGGGCCACTTCCCACGAGAAGATAAAATAAGTTTCTAGTAGATTTTTTTTATTTATGTAGCACAACTCTATGCTGATATTTGCTGTTAACTAATAATCAACAAGCATTGACTAAATTCTAGTGGCTCGAAGTCCCTGCTAAGATAAATTAAGAAATTTAATTTTACTTTAATTTATTTTACGGGATCGGTTCTACCGGAATTTCCTCTGAATATCAGTAAGTATAATGACAGCCCTACGCAGCTGCTATTTCCAGAAAGTAGATAGTGTGGAAATCTAATAATAGATTAAAAGGCACAGCTTGACTTGTAATTTTAATGAGAGGTCAGCAATGGCTCCAGGTAATGTATTACCTTCGCTATTCTATCATCTATGATGTTGGAAGCTTTTCTGCTTGTTTTGCAATATATAGATGATTTTGTTACTATGATCAATCCACTTTAACTCTGGATTTAGTAAGCACTAAAAGAGATTGAAAACAAATTGAGATGCAAATCTCTTAATGCTTATATAATTCTTCCTAGTTAAGATGCCTCTACACTGATGTGCGTGAATGTTTACCAGAGAAATATAGTTCCTTTCTTTTTTTAAACCAGAACTAAGAAAATTTATGCTATAAAAGTTTGTACAGAGCTAGACAGCAAGGAATACATAAAGACTGCTTGCATGATTTTCAAAATAATCTGGTCAATCTAAATATGCCAAAACAGAGTTTTATAGGTGCCCACAGTTATACTATTTCAAAATTCCTTGCAGGTATAAAGTCTTAGGAAAACATCTAGAATTCATATTAATTTACAAAACGTAAAGGTTAACGAGAAACACGACTGTTGGCTTCTTATTGTCCATTGTTGGAAGGATAAGAGTTTTGGTTGTCTAGGTGGTGGGCTCCAGTATTGTAGCAATAATGCTGCAATTTCTGGGACTCCCTTCTTTATTTTTATCAACCCGGTAGTTCGTAACAAATTTGGAAGCGACGGTGCTGTATGCACAATACTAGTTCTTGTCGCGGCTGTCACTTGGTCAGCGGACACAAGTCCGCTAGGAGCTTAAGTCAACTTCTATGAGCTCTTAGAAGAAGCTTTTTAACTGATGGACAAAAGCTAACTCAAAGTAGGCTGATCTACTTGCAGAAAGAAACTGAAAAGCTGAAAGGAAATGCAAACCCTAACAAACCCTAATTTTACCAGCGAGCCCTACTGATACAAGAAAGAGGATGCAAGCTACTGAAAGAGATGCCATTGACTTCTAGGAAGGTAAAATGCATGTGTCTAAGCTACTTCTACAGTAAAATCTAAAAAAAACATCTTTTTTGTATTTTTGAGTAAGTTGTCAGAATTATCATGCATGTGTTTTAACTGTTTTTGACTATGCAGAGGCGAGGTGAGGAATGGAACTGGCGAGGCGCTTGCAGGAGGTTGAGAAGGTGAGAAAAGGGCCTAAGGGGTCCCTAGTACCCTTCCAGAGAGTTTCACAGTGTTTGGATATCAAGAAACCGCTTTCGTGAGCTTCTACAGGAAGTCTGCAGGGGTTCTACAAGATGTTCTGTAATTTCTACAAGATGTTCTGAAAGGGAATTTTGGAGGGTTGATGGAGGAAGAAAGGTGAAGAAGTGGGTATGGAGGTGAGATAAGGGTGTGAGGAGGTCCAGGACTTGGTGGAGGGAGCTGAGGAGTGGTGAGGATGGTTGGATTTGTTCAAGGAGGGGTAGAGCAATGTTGCACAAAAATATGGAAATTAGGGCAAAGCGAGAGAATGTGGCAAATGCAAGGCAAGGATCTGAGTTAGAGGATGGAGCAGGTGGGGTTGATGGAGTACGGGTAGATAGAGAGGTATTGCAGGTGCTCTACAAGTTATTTCTCAAACTAAACAAACAAAGACTCGGAAGATCAAGGACCTAGCTACTTTAACCTAGTCTGATCTAAATAACAGCAAAGAAAATGAACAGAAGTTTATTTGCAACGAAATCATGTGAAATAGCTATGCAAACTAAGCAATCATGAACCTGAGTATGTAACCACAATTGGTATCAACTTTTGCAAATGAGAATCTAACACTAATAATTGCATGATGAAGCAAAGACAGTGTTTTTGGTGGCGGCAAGGACACCTTTGTCCCAGTTCATGGTCCCACTGAGGGAGAGGTGAGATCAGAGGTGCTTGATAGCCTTTTTCTGAAGATCTTCTATGTTATTAACCTATCAAATCAATCTGAACATGAAAAGCCTTTTTAATCATCAACAATGATCTAGGTAACCAAGCAAGATTTTAATCTACTTAACAGAAATTATTTTGCAAAAACACTAAAAACAAATAACGGTACACAAAGGAAGCCTTGGCACTTGGGTTGGGTCCAACCCCAAGAGCTACAGGGTCTTAAGAAAAAACTTAGAACTGGTGCCAAATGAAACTGCTTTCCATTACTCAAAAATAACCATGTCAGAAAGAAAGTTGTACAGCAGAAGCTACAAAATGAGCTGAAAAACTAACAGCACTATAGTGCAAATTACAACTGTTCAAAAAGTAACCTACGAAGGCTGGAAGCCTTCCTATTTATGCACTACGAGGGTCTCCAACAGCCCTCCTTAACTCAAGGGGCTCGGCTGCTCAAACTGCCAGTGATCAGCCACTTTACACAAAACTGCTCGGCTACCTTTGGGAATCATTTTCGGTGGCCTGCTGAACTTCGCGCTGAGGGTGGAGAATTCGAGGAAGGGGCCATTTAATGTAGGAGACACCCTTCCTATGAATCCTCACCCTTTTGCCTTCATGCTTGGCTGTCATCTGGCTCATAATTGCTTGGCCTTGGTCCAAAATTTGTCCAAAAATCTGCAATAACCATGTGTTAGCCTTCTTGGTCAAGTGACTATTCTCATTCGTTCAACTAACATAAATATACTCAAAAAACATGCATAAACTATGAAAATGGTGGATTGATGAAGAACAGTTAGGCAAAATGAGCCCAATAAGTTATCTAATTCTGGGGCTCATCATCACCCCCCTGTTAAATGGGTTGCTCATCCTCTGAGCAACTAATCTAGCTCATCATCCTTGATTGCCTTGACCGCCTCTCTCACATCCCAGGCCTCCGAGGTGATATCTTCTTCACGGTCATGAAATCCTGCTTTTCTTTCCACTTCTTCCCACTCCCTGTGTTCCTCCTCTTCTTTGACTCCTTCCAGCAACCCCAAAAGCAAGGGAGGGCTGAACTTTAGGCCGATCCAGTTGGCCTGAAGATTTTGCATGGACTGTTTGTAGAGGGGTACTCTTGCCAGGGCCTCCCTCATCCTTGTTGGGGAGTGGTATTCTCTTATTTTTAGGCTGTGGGACAGTGTGTTCCATCTCTGTGTGCAAGCATGAACGTAGTTATCCCCCAACAGTCTTTCCATGTCCTCAAAATGGGCTATGGCTTGAGCTTGTCGTTCAATGTAATCTGGTAGGGCCTGAGAGTTATTGGCCAAGTGCTGGTGGGCGTATATTAATGCTGAGGGATCTTCCGGCTCTACTTTGATCATTAGTGTTTCCCTTAGTTCCCTGTCCATAACATTCTTGACCTCTGCTGCTCTCTTTTCTTCATGATTTAGCCAAGAGGCCATGGCCATAAGTTGCACATGTCCTACCACAGCGTTGGGGTCCCACAAATTCATGTTGGGAAGGGCCAAGTTGTGTAAGTAGAACTCTGATAATTTGGCCTTGTCCTCTGATGAGCTACTGTCACATAAAGCCATGAATTGATGGTAGTTTTGAAATGGAGTGGTGCCCCTTTGGGCCAAGGGATTAATCTGGAACTGCAACCATTGATCCTTAAGGTATAAGGCATATGATTTGGCAGGTTGCTTACACTGCATAGCCTCTACTGCCTAGCTGGCCATGCAAGCCAGTTGGGCTTCCTTCTCTTGTACCTGTTGCCTTAGAGACTGTATCTCCTGTGTTGCTTGCAATTCCTTCTCCTGTAGCTGTCTAGTTAGCGCCTCAATTTCAGCCTGCAGCCCATCTCTCCTTTGTTGTTCATCAGGGGTTTCTTTGTCTGTTGTGGGCTTTTCCTGTTGCCGCTGTTCTCCCAAGATGTGGGGCCTGTCTTCCTTATAGTGTCCTTGTAACTGTAGTTGCTATTTTAGCAACTTGTTCTCTTCTTGTAGCTTGGCCCGCTGACTGCTTTCCACATGCCTTACCATAGCCAATTCCTCTCTTGCCTCCTTGAGTTGTTCTTCCAGGGGACCTATGTCTGCTGCACCCTTGGACTTGGCGATTTTCATCCAAGTGTGGGTCCTCATTCTCTCTTCTTCTAGTGCAAAGAAAAGTGGCACCACGAATTTTTGGGGAATTATCTTTCCGGTTCCAAAATGTTCTCAGCCTTTTCTTCGTCCTGTGATGATTTAGCTGCCTTTTCTTCCAATTCCACGGTCTTCTTTAGCTTAGCCAGTGTTTCCTATAGAACTGTCTCAGCTTCCTATAGAGATGTCTTTGTGTCCATCATTTCAATCCTTTCTCTCCAGGTGGACGTTTTCGGGCTTCCTCGTTCATAGGTGATGGATGCCTTTGAAGGAGACTTTTCCTTTTGTTTAGCTGTGGTGTCCTCAATCATAATTGGCTCCTTTGACTATGGCTGGGGTCTGCCAGCTTTGATCCGCGTGCTCCTTCTTGCCTTAAAGTACATGGAGGGCTCCCTTTTTCGCTTCCCTTTTTGTTGTGGAGATGTGCTTACGGCAGCGAGCACAGCTGGTGCCTCCCTGGCCAAAATCTCAGGTGATTTCTCCTCTTGCTGTTCTGTTTTCATGCTTCCTGTAGAAAGTCCTGTGTCAACTGTTTTCATGCTTCCTGTAGAAAGTCCTGTGCCAATTGTTTCGGGCTGCTTGGCTAGATGTGTCTTTCTTTTTAATTTATGTGTGGTTGCCTTGGCCATGACACTCTTTAGTTGGACTTTTTCAGTCCTCTCTGCTCTACTCTGCAATCGTTTTTCCCGAGGTGTTTGTGTCGTTGTTCCTCCCACTGTTTTGGGCTCAACAATTTGGCCCTTTCCTCGTTCCTCTTTCTGTCCTTTTTGTGTCTGTTTGCCCTGTGTTTTTTTACCACCGGTTTTCTCTCCTGCTTCAGTGTGTCCCCCTTCTTCACTGCTGGGTGAGGTGAGATCCTCGGCCAGAATTCGAATATCGTCATCTTTGGACATGTTTCGGAAAATCTCCCAAGAGAGGGGGACAATGTAGGTGTGGAGGGCATCTTCCACTAAAAGTTTGATGAGCCCATTATGGGCTAACTGATCCGGTGTCCCTTCCTTTAATTTTGTGCCATATTCAATTAATGATTGTAGAAGAAAATAGGGGATGCTCAACTTCTTTTCTGGAGGTGAATCCATTCCATGTCTTAGTTCACTCAGTAACCTGAAATGATAGCCATAGACAATGCTGAACCTCCCTTCACAGGTAATGTATTTCATGATTTGGAAACTGACTTCGCTCCAAAGAGGATGTAAGCTGGCTCTCCAGACCCCGTTCTTGTCTTCTGCAGGATGTTCCTCGGGCAGAAAGAATGCTTTCTTCGCTGCTTGGCCTAATGACCTCTCTTCTTTGCTCAAAGGTATCCCTAATGGCAGAGCAGTAACTTGACTAATGAGCTCAGGGGTAAGCTCTAGGGTCAACCCTCTGAAATTCACTGTGGTCTGTTTCTTTGATTTAGGTTGCAGGGACATTAAAAATTCCTCCGTTATCTCATCATCATGACCCTGAATTTTGTCACAAAAGGACATCCAATTGGCACGGGTGAAGAGGTTCACCACCTCAGGATGCTCGCGCAACTTATTGGGATCCGAGGGTTCTTTCCTGATAAACCCCCCTTGCATGGTGAGAGTGCTTTGTTTTATGCTCTGATCAGAAAAAGGGAATGCTGTTTATGGTTTCCTCCCTTGAACTTCAAAAAGGGGTCTCTCGGGTGTTCAAATTTTAATTAGCACCAATTCGCTAGTTCTAAGGCTGTTGCTGCCCAAAACTCGGCTGTCTGTTTATGAAAGAAAAAATTGGGTTTCCACAGACAGAGTACAGAGCTCAATTTTTATCACCAGCATACATAAAACCATGTAAATTCAAATTCTTCATACACAGGCTAGCCCTCACAGTTGCGTATCTTTCCTACAGGAGAAATTTTTTAACAGGAACCGTGCAGGAGAATTTTGACACAAAACTGACTGAGAAATTCCGTGCAACACATAGGCAAACTGCTATTTCCAACTCACAGGTAGACTTGTCTCTGACTCTCCAATTCAAGACAGTTCAATTCACCACCTTTTCAAAACATACCATGCATGGAAGAGTGTTTTCGAGCCTACCTCTCTCGGAACTCCAAATTTGACGAAGAAAAGTCTAGGCTTCCCTGCTATGGAAAATTGTGTCGTACTTCCTGTAGAACTCTTGCCGGCTTTTGTAGGATGTCACCGCACCTTTGAATGAGCTCGGTACGCGGGAGATTTTTTGAAACAGGTCGAAAAGCTCGGTGGAGGACGACGAGTTAACAGATTTTGGAAGCAGAGGACGCGTACTTAGGCCGAGGACGTTGCAAGTGCAAATGAACAGCGGGTGGTGAGAGTCTTCAGCCGAGCATCTTCTAACTGCAGCGCAATTCGTGGCGAGGGGATGAGGTGGCTGGACCGAACTGTTGATCCAACGTCACGACCATCATTTCTTTGTGTGTCCCTGACTGCCATCACCTCCCCTCTGCCATTAACTGCCGCCACCACTGCCAATCCCGACAATTTTCCCCGACTAGACACTCCACATGTGTCGGATGCACGTCTCGTTGGCAATTTTGAACGTAATTGAGCTTGTTCGGATTCCACGAAGCTATGTGACTGGCTGAGGGTGGCCAGTTGACTGGCCACCGATCCCGTTCAATCCGAACCATTTTCACATACATGCAGTTTTCGAAATATAGTTTATGTAATTGACGAATGAGGTTAGACACTTACATGCGTGGCCGTGGACGCGCTATGTAGACTTCGGGTCTTGGAACCACTGCTTCGCTTGCTGTTGCCTCGTGCACGAGTGTTAGAACCCATTCCTTCATTTGTTGATGTTGTATGCACGGGTTTTGGAACCCGATCCTTCGGTTGTAAACGCTGCATGCATAGGTTCTGTTGGGTTCCGGCTGCTGAGGATGTTTTCACGTCCAAGAGGAGTTTTTTGCATGTTCCCTTTGTTGATTTCGGCTGTCCCTGCCTTCAGAGTATGTCTTCCAGAGGGATCAGCTGCTACAGGATTCCTGTAGGATGTCCTGTAGCTGCTTCTCCTCGTGGGATGCAGGCTAAACGAGCAGGGCTATATTGCTGATGAGGGATTCATTGATGAAGAGTTTAGATGGAGCTTGAACAGGTAGGGTGAGTGCGACTTTGCTATTTGACTTGTCACTAAAAATTCTTGCTGTCAATTGAGGAAAACAGGGTTTCTTGTATGACTGTGCAGGAACACATAACCAGGTGGGTGACGGAGGTGTAAAGAGATGGAACAGGGTGCCATATGGTGATGGGTGGAAACAGGGGTGGCTGCAGGCCTAAAAAACAGATTCCAACCTTCAGATTCCCTTCCAAAATCGAATTTGGCTCACCCGAAGGTCCTACAGGATGTTTCCTGTAGAAATATAGAACTTCCTGTAGAAGGTGGAATCTTGACCTGAATGTGATCAAATCCTAGGAAAGACGAGTGGTCATGGAGGGAGTGTCTGTAGGGGTGCCCTGTAGCCTAGTACAGACCCCTATCCTTGTTTTGCGCGACCCTCCTTACCTGCAATGTATTCCCTGCAACCTGCAATTATTTCACAGAGATTAGGCCTGTTTTTTTTTTTTTTGAGAGATAGCTAGGGCGCCTCCATGAGGTTTTCACCCTCATTGTCTGCCCTGGGCGCCTCGAAGAGGTTTTCACCCAAGGATCTTTTTATTCCATGTTTTTGCTTTTTTTTTTTGAGAGATAGCTGGGGCGCCTCCATGAGGTTTTCACCCTCACTGTTTGCCCTGGGCGCTTCTAAGAAGTTTTCACCTAGGGATCTTTTTATTCCATTTTTTTTTTTTGATGATCAAGGTGTGGGTGGAATAGAGACAGGGCCCTGCTCCACTACCAGCACTGATTTGTCCAAAGTTTCAATGAATTCCTGCCTCAAAAGGGGTTTCCTGTAGATTTTCAATTGATGCCCATTGATGAGCACGGGGATGGCTTCTTCATCAATGGTCCTGATAAGGATTGAACCATTGTCGTTGCATTTCTCCATCGTATATGGTCCTAACCATCTTGTCCTTAGTTTCCCTTTGAAATCCTTGTATCTTGAGTCATACAGTAGCGCCCAATCTCTTGGCTGAAATTGCTTTTCATCAAAGTGTCGGTCATGCCATATCTTTCTTTGGAGTTGAACCACTTCTGAGTGGAGGAGGGTCTGCATTCTCTGTTCATTTAATCCATTCAGCTGCAGTAATCTTTCTCGTTGCACATGGCTGAGATCTAGGTCCAGCTGAGCTGCCACCCTCAATGTGTTGTACTCAAATTCTATGGACAACAAAGCTTTCTTCCTGTAGACCAGCTCATAAGTTGTGAAACCTGTTGTAGTTTTCCAAGTGGTGTTGTAGGCCCAGGTGGCCTCAACCAGGCGATTTTCCCAATCCTCTCTGCTGCTACTCACCACCTTAGTCAGAATCTCTTCCAACGCTCTATTAGTGACTTCCACCTGCCCATTTGCTTGTGGGTGATACGGGGTGGAAGATCTATGCTTAATCTTGTGATGAGCGAGTAGGTCTTCAATCAAGTTAGAGGTGAACTGGCTTCTTTGATCGGTGACTAACTCTCTTGGGTAGCCAAACTTGTAGAAGATATTTTCCCTTAAAAACTTAGCCGCTTTTTCTTCTGTCGCTGCCTTGATTGCCTTTGTTTCTGCCCACTTTGTCAGGTAGTCGGTGCACATAATGATGTAAGACCTTTGCTTTGAAGGAGGGTTGATAGGACCCACAAAATCCATGCCCCACTTCTCAAATGGCTCGAAGATCACTTGAGGTTGGAGGGGCATTTCATCCCTTGGAGCCAGTTTCCCCATCCTCTGACATCAGTCAAACTGGCTGATGTATCTTCTGACATCTTGATGAAGAGTAGGCCAATAGTAGCCTGCCTGTAGAATTTTGAAGGCAGTCCTTTTTGCTGCAAAGTGGCCTCCACAGGGCCCATTGTGATAGGTTAGGAGGATGTCAAAGACTTCCTCCTCCCTAACACAATGCCTTAAGATCTGATCTGGGCCAAGTTTAAACAGGTTGCCCCCGATCCAAGTGAATGGGGCACTCTTCTTCACAATTCTGCTCTTCTCCTTTGAGGATAGGTGCGGAGGGAACTGTGCTGAGACCAAGTAATTTGCTATATCAGCAAACCATGGAGAGAGTACTGAGATAGCAAACAGGTGTTCATCTGGCATCTGGTCATCCACTGTCCCTTCTTCACCTGCAGGCAAATCCAATCTAGACAAGAAGTTAGCAACAACATTTTCCTTACCTGGCTTGTCGACAATGGTCAAATCAAATTGCTGCAACAAAAGTAACCATCTAATGA
>APFE030715451.1:3181-39456 GCA_000404065.3 Pinus taeda | reverse complement strand
ATTCAGGGAATCAAGAGGGAAGTCTCTTTACGCTACATTTCAGCAATGCAGATGAAGCGTTGTTTAAGGAAAGGTTGCCAGGCTTATGTAATTCAAGAAGTAAGCCAAGAAAAAGGGCCATCCCTAGGACAATATCTGGTGTTAGTCGAATTTCCAGATGTATTTCCAAAAGAACTACCTGGATTACCCCCGGTAAGAGAATTGGATCTTACTATTGAATTAAAACCAGGTACCCAACCGATCTCTAAAGCACCTTACAGAATGACGGCTCCAGAACTTCAGGAACTGCAGATCCAATTGAAGGAACTACTGGATGTAGGGCATATTCGGCCCAACACATCACCTTGGGGCGCTCCTGTAATTTTTGTGAAGAAGAAGGATGGACCTTTAAGA
Source organism: Pinus taeda (assembly GCA_000404065.3). Taxonomy (NCBI): domain Eukaryota; kingdom Viridiplantae; phylum Streptophyta; class Pinopsida; order Pinales; family Pinaceae; genus Pinus; species Pinus taeda. The sequence goes on along the minus strand of APFE030715451.1, from coordinate 39,063 downwards.
TTATGCGTAGATTATCGAGACTTGAATCGAGCTACAGTAAAGAATCAATACCCTATGCCTCGAATCGACGATCTTTTCGATCAAATGAAAGGAGCTGCTGTCTTTTCAAAAATTGACCTTCGATCAGGCTATCATCAGTTAAGGATTTCTGAAAATGATATTTCCAAAACTGCATTCCGGACACGTTTTGGACATTATGAATTCACCATGGTACCATTTGGGTTAACCAATGCACCAACAGTATTCATGAATCTTATGAATAGCGTTTTCCGTAAATACCTAGATCAATTTGTGCAAGTCTTTTTAGATGATATACTCATCTATTCCAAGAATAGGAAAGAGCATGAAGATCATTTGCGGATAGTATTGTCCTGTCTTAGAGAACGCCAGTTGTACGGAAAACTATTGAAGTGTTCATTCTTTCAAGAAATGATTCATTATTTGGGGCACATCATTTCAGGTGAAGGGATTTCGGTAGATCCTGAGAAAGTAAAAGCGATCATGGATTGGCCAATACCGAAAAATGCTCATGAGATACGAAGCTTTATGGGTTTAGTCGGTTATTACCGAAGATTTGTAGAAGGGTTCTCCAAAATTGCAAAGCCAATTACAACTCTTCAGCGGAAGGGTGTTAAGTATGAATGGACCGAAGAATGTAGCAAAGCATTCTCCAAACTCAAAAGACTACTCACCAGTGCACCAATTCTAAGAGTCCCTGACATGGACAAAGATTTTACAGTATGTATTGATGCCTCCAAGCAGGGATTGGGTGCAGTATTGATGCAGGATAGAGGAGTAATAGCATATGCTTCCAGGAAGTTAAAACCTCATGAAGAACTCTATGCTACGCACGATTTAGAATTAGCTGTTGTAGTACTAGCCTTAAAGATTTGGAGACACTATCTAGTGGGACGAGGTTTTACCCTTAAAAGCGACCATCGAAGTCTACAATATTTGTTCACACAAAGAGACTTGAATGCAAGGCAACGATGATGGAGTGAATTTCTAAGTGAATATGACTTTGGGATATCATACATTAAAGGAAAAGAAAATGTAGTGGCAGATGTTTTAAGTAGAAGACCTCGGATATTTTCTCTCATACCCATTAAAGTAGACTTAAGACAACGAGTACTGGATCATCTTATACAAGATAGTTGGTATTTAAAAGTGAGAGCAAGTCTACAGGGAAAAGGGGCCAAAGAATCGAAGTTCGAGGGTTATGAGCTAGAAAACGACGGAATCTTACGATTCCATGGAAGGATGTATATTCCTGATGATAAAGATCTTCGAGATACCATTCTTGGGGAAGCCCACAGAGCAGTATATTGTGCTCATCCTGGAGTAGGGAAAATGTATGCGGACACCAAGAAGCTCTTCTTTTGGCCAGGTATGAAGCGCGATATCACTCAATTTGTTGCAAAATGTCTGGAATGTCAGCAAGTAAAGGCCGATCATTGTCACCCAGCTGGCCTCTTGCAACCCCACGACATTCCTATGTCTAAATGGGAGATCATTTCTATGGATTTTATCACTGGACTACCTCTTACTTCTCAAAGACACAATGCCATTTTGGTAGTGGTGGATTAATTAACAAAAAGCGCCAATTTCATCCCCGTGAGAGACACTTACGATGTTGCTGACGTAGCTCGAGTATTCATAAATGAAATTATCAGATTTCATGGAGTACCTAAAAAGATTATATCCGATAGAGATTCATGATTCACTTCTAGATTCTGGACTTGCATGCAAACAGCCTTAGGTACTCAGCGAAATTTAAGCACTGCTTACCATCCTGAGACTGACGGGCAAACTGAAAGAGTAAACCAAGTACTTGAAGACATGTTGCGAATGTATGTAATGGATCAGCAATCACACTAGGAAAAGTATTTACCCTTAGTCGAATTCGCATACAACAACAGTTACCACAGCTCGATTGGGATGCCTCCATTTGAAGCTTTATGCGGCCGACCTTGCAGAACACTGTTAAGTTGGGACAGGTTAGAAGATCGAGTGATAATAGGACCTGAATTAATCCATGAAATGGAAGCGCAGGTAAGGCAAATTAGGCAACGTTTAAAGGAAGCTCAGGATAGACAGAAGAGTTATGCTGATGCTCACAGAACTGATAGGAGGTATGAAGTAGGGGATCAGGTTTTCATCCGCATCAAGCCAAATAAAAGTACTATTCGATTCGGGAAGGGGACAAAGCTATCACCCCGATTTATTGGGCCATTCAAAGTCGTGGAAAGAGTGGGACCTGTTGCCTATCGTCTTGCCCTGCCACCTCACCTGCATAAAATTCATAATGTATTTCATGTTTCTGTATTAAGACATTATATAGTTGATCCATCTCATAACCTTCAATGGAAGGAATTGCAGGTATCGGACGAGGGAGTCATATCGGTCGAACCTTTACGTATTCTGGAACGTAGGGTTCGACAGCTCAGGAACCGCCTGGTGGACCAAGTTAAGGTCCAATGGGACAAGTATAGTCCTGGATCCGTAACTTGGGAAAATACAGAGGACATATGTCAAAGATACCCTAGACTATGTCAATTTTGAAGGACTTTAAACTATGTTTTGTATATATTTTACTTCACTGCAATCAGAGACCCAGGACCATTTTTTTTGAATGATTGTAAATAAACGTGGAATTTTGTGACATAATATATGTTTAACTTCTGCTGGTACATGGACACCAAAACGATATATGTGGTTCATTTTATTAATTATAGTTGTCAAAGGAAAGTTAAGCTAGTTAAAGGGTTTTACTTCTAATAGAAATTAAGATATTGTAAATTGTTTTATTTTTACATGTCAACATGATCAATAGAACTCAGGAAATGACTACATTTTAGATGGAATTCAAAAGACAGGCATAGAAAATGAAAGAAAAAAAAATGTTATACTGAATAATACATGAGTTATTTTGAATATGCTGATGCACATTTTCCGAATGCATGAGTGAGTGTGTAATTGCAGATGAAAGTATATGATTCGATTACCGGGATGACCACGTGATGACAGAACCTCAGAACAATTAAAGCTCCAAGTGATTCTATAATAGGGTGTTAACCCTAAGTTCTACTAGAAGGGGTGGAGGTGTTGCCCGCCGTCTATCCTCCAAACCCTGGAGTCATGGGAGGACTGTGCGAGTCACGCTCCCCTAGATGTGTGATGATGACTGCCGGATGCCTACTGGGAATCAGGTCGGTATAACTAACGCTGTCACCTTAGAGTTTATGAATGGTTAGGTCATTAAAACTGACGCCATGGCATACTCCAGTAGAGGACAGATAAGAGGGGAGCAGAAGAGATTGGGGAAGGATAGGATGATTTTAGAATAGCTCGGAAACCTGGATAAGGAAAGTCAGGCCCATTAAAACCTTAAACCTAAACTCTAACTTCGGGACGAAGTTTTCCGAAGGGGGAGTGTATGTAACGGCCCATTTTAAAATAATTAACTAATATAATTTTAGACTTTATTTATGAAAATTAATATTATAAATTTAAAAATATATATATAGTTTATATATTAATAAATAAAAAAAATAAAAAATTATATTTAATTTATTATAAATATAATATGAGTAAACTTTTAAAACAATTATGAAATTAAACTTTATAATAAATATAAATTAAAACTTTTATCATTATATTAAAGTTTTCTAACCTTAAAGTTTTTTTATAAAGAAAAAAATATATAAAAGTTAAAACCTTTATAATCAATAAACGCCTCATCCAAGCGGGGAATATACACAGCGTACATAAGTTAGTTGGACAGAGATCTGAGGGTGAAGTGCATGTAGAGGCGTGTCAGGAGGAGAAAGAGCGGTGGCCGTAGGCAGGAGGGCGGCCACCGCCAAGCTTGCTAATATAAAAACCACTGGACTGAGCCGATCAGGGGGGAGGCAGGAGAGCAGGAGGACAGAGGGCAGTGAGAAAACCAGGAATCAAGAGCTTGTATTGATCTGAGGTTCTGGGCACGGGGGCAGTGAGCTTCGGTGAGAAGCTTGCTGGATTGGCTGGGAGGAATTGGTTTCCCAATAATCGAATCAGCTTGAACCGGAGAAGACAGCAGGAGAACAGGAGTAGACAGCAGATCAGCGCACAACAGTTCAGGTAAGCCTTGAAATCCCCTTTCAACTCTGCATATTGTTTGCTTACATCATTGATAGGTTCACTACATTCACTGTGCCATAGACCACATGACAAAGAAGCCAAGGCACCGAATGTCCAAGGCTCATAGACACCAGGAGTCAAAAACTCCAAAATGAGAGACACCAAACAAATACCAAGATTGCAAAAGCACCAAAATACCGAACACCCATAAGATTTCCAAGTGCTAAAATAGGGAGATGACCATGCACTGAATATACCCTGAAGCTTTAAACACCAAACAAAAGTTGCAAAACACAGTCTAGAGGCTAAGGGAGATTCTTACTAGGAAAAATCTTTAAAGCTAAATAGCCTTACTTCAAGCTGTGTTTCTCTTTCCTCCTACAAAAGTCTTTATTATGTCACCTTTCCCCTGATAAACTGCATAGGAAGATTCAAGAAACCATCCAATAGTAATTTCATGCATGTGAAAAGTGGGGTTTAGGTCCTTTTGTATCTTGGCCCCTCGGTTGAAATCGGGTAATGATGGTGCCATGACATATGTTGATGAGTTATTATGTAATGCATCTCCATGACCATAGACCTGCAAGGATTAAGGTATTGCTTGAGTTGCTTACCCCTGTTTTTCCATAGAATCCCCATTTTGAGCATAGTGGCCTCATTGGCTAAATTGTTGGGCCGGTGGTTATGCTCTCTTAAAATCTGATAGAATGAGACCTCTTGGAGTTTGCAAACCGTCTCTTAGATTTGGAGCTATAATAAATGCTAGTTTTTTATCAGAAGGGATTGATTACGAGATAGGGAAATCAATCATTAGCTTGAGTCACTAATGCAAATCAATGTTTTTGTTCGGCTTTATTTGCTAGGAGAAGACCCTAGAGAAGAGTGTATGCCTCAACTTGATTGTTTGTGGCCTTCTCTAGACCCCTAGGCAAAGGTTGTTTCTAATTGTATTTCGGGATCAAGGATGATTCCCCTTGCACTTGCCACCCTTGGAAAAATACAGTTTCTCACTGGATGACATATTAAGCATACCAAGTGAGGTTGATGCCTTGCAAACCCCCTTGTGGATATCTTCAATGTTCCCCAATTTTTTGGATGGAAGACTAGTAGTAACTGCCAGCCAAAATACCGATTGGTAGCTCCAAGGGACTCAATGGGATTTGATCTCAAGACCTCCGTTAACTTTTACATAAAACCATCTGCCAATTGAGCTAACCCTTGCGGCTTGTGTGTGTGTATATGTATGCTTTATTTTCTTTTCTTTTTTACATTATGCTTTTTTTTTTATATTTTGATTTTTTCCTATAGATAGTTTGTGAGAAAACCTAATGCATGCTTCACCATGTTTGTGGATGACATCCCAAGTAAACCTGTCAACGATATACATATGGATATACATATAGGTGCTTGTTATTCTTTTTTAAAATTATATTTTTATATTTTGAATGTTTTTTTTTCTAATATTTTGTTTTTCTCCAAGGGAAGCCTTGCAAGAAACCCAAGGTATGCTTCCCAACATTTGTGGATGGCATCCCAAATAAACTTGTCAATCTAGAATAGTGCACCTCACCCAGGGATTTTCGAACCACACATGTTGACACATAACCAGCCAAGCTCCCAACAACATTATTGACAATTGGTTAGGCTAACCACTTGGGCTAAAATGTTTCAAGACAACTTATCTCACCCTTAAGCGCTAAAGTGAGATTGAGACTGTTGGTACCTTGTTAACCCTAAGAGGCCCATGAGAGAAAAACATGTCACTAGTGGGATTTGAGCCTAGGTGGGGAGGATACCAGATTCTTCTCTCAACCATCAAAGCTAGACCCAGTTGGTAGATATTTTGATTTCTATTATGTTTTTTTTTTAAAATTTAAACTATTGTATTGGACTGACTTATGGCATGTGTCACATCAACATTAGCCACAATCATTTTACATCTCCCTCATACTAGGCAATAGAATGCTCATCGCTTCTCTTGGTGCAACCATGAACTATGAACTGATAAAATTACGTGGTAAATAAAAGGGCTAAAGGTTTATTTCTTCATGAATCTCTGTGATGATGATCCTCAAATCTTAAAGAGTTTCTATCCAATAGAAAACTTAACTCCATGGTATATTTGCAATATTAATTGCTAAGAACAATGTTGCATAGATAGCTGATTAGTTTCCTAACCCTGACCTAGTTGCATTCTCTTTCCTTTAAAGCTACTGCCAGCTTTATACTTCAAATCATCAAACATTCGATATTGCCTATTTTTTATATGCAGCTCACTATTTATTGGAGAAAGTGATAGTGCTTGTTAAAATTGACAGAAATTTGAGTGATTGTAGTGAACATATCCACTGAATGGGGTTAGTCATAGCTTGAAATTTGTGCTTGGATTGCTTCTTTCCCTCTAAACACAAAGACATTGTAACTTAACGTACATGCATGCGTTGTCTACTATTTTGCATGAATACTGAATGCTTTGCAGTTGGTTTTAACAAAGGAATTGTAATTACCTGTGTTTTGCAATAAGTTAACAGTCCATAGTCCTCCCATTCCCAGCTACACCTTGTTAGTTACTATGTTGAAATGTCGTTCCAATGTAATTGAACTCCTGATTATTTATCAATAAATCCAACTATCTTATTTTAAAGAAACATTTCATTGTCTTCGCTTTGAACATCTGAGGAAGGGTGGCTGAATTTTTAAGTACTATCTCCAATTTTTTTTTTTTTTTTTCATTGACTATCCTATCATTTTACTATTTCATATCTGCTTTTGTTTTGGAAGGAAATAAATTTCCGATTATTTAAATGTCATCTTGGGACGCTCTCTTTGTTAATTGCTGATTATCCATGCTTTTTTCGTGTTAAATGTTGTAGCTCGAGCCTCGGACAGGTCACCTAGCCTTGAGAGGTTGCACTAAGGCTAGGAATATATAGGAATTAATTATCTCCAAGCCCATGTAATTTTTCCTAAGTTTCACCTAAGGAAAACGTCTTAATTAAGTCAATTAGTTATTTTTAAAATATTTCCTAAGTTAAAACTTAGGAAAAGTGGAAAATAAATTGACATTAGTTGGGATAAGATCTATTTGCCTCTAAAAGCTTATAGAAAGTTTCTAAGATAATCTTAGCCATTCGTTGGGATAACTTCTAATCATGGTTATTCATTTGTGAATGAGAGATTATAAAGAGAAGTTGATGGGTAGCATTGGAGACACATCATGTGAGTATTGTTGTGTGAGTTTTCAGTGAGACATCAGAAGGGTTTCAATAGTAGTGATTGAGGTGTTGAAGAATATAGGGCATCTAGGTTATAGTGAGATTCTTCTGATGATGATAACAATTTGTGAAGAACTTTTACTTTTCCTTATTATCACAATCTTCTCTTACTATTGTTAGAGCGTGTTCTCTTACTTCATCAAACAGTTACTAAAACAAAAAGAGACAATAATACAAGATGTTGGCTTTCAGCCAGGGCAAAAACCTCTCTCACCTAGAGAGGAAAACCCTTCTGCAAATTTCTCTTATTGAAGCTTCAATTGACAAATTCCAAACCCTAGACCCTTGACAAGTAGATCTTCCAAGCACAAGTCAAGCCTTCCCTTTGATCCGAGATCAATTCCTCTTGCTGCACCTTGACCTTCTTCTTTGTCCTTCTCAACTGATGGCTTTATTGCAGAAACCCTAGTCATGCATACCCTAGAAGAGACACTCTTCTTTTTCCCTCTTCGCTTGAGGTGGAGCCTTCTTTACTTGAGGAAGAGGCCTTATTTCTGTCCTCATTCTTGTCTAACGGAGCTCCTTATCATTGTTGTGATCACTGATTTCATTTAGCAGCATAATGTACTTTTCTTCGCATGTGTGACATAAATCAGACCTACAAGCAATCCTTCAATCTCGGCCTATCAAAACAGTCCTTTTGGTGTTGGCTTGATGAATAGCTTCTTTTGTGAGCCCATCGAGCCTGCTTTCTATGGCTGTTATGCTTGTCCTTTGCTACTGTGGAAGTGTGCCCTAATCTGGCATGTGTGACAGTCCTTACCCAAAAACAGAGATATCCTACTCGGCCTTCCTTTCGCTATATAGTAGACGACTTCTCCTCACTTTTTCACACCTCTTCCTCTTCTTATTTCAGAGCGGATGTGTGTCCTTCTAGTGAGGCCGAGCTGCCCTTCTTATAGTGATTCTGTCCCTTCCTTTTGAGTCGTCATGATCTTCTTAGAGGGCCGACTTGAGCTTAACATGGAGCTGACTTGCTGGACCAAAATTAATTCTTTACAAGAGGAGGCTTGACTTGCTTGGAGGATTTTGTCTTGACTCAATTTCATGACACTTTCACTTGACATTTTTACATAGTGTAACATGCCATCAAGGGGTCTTCAATAATTACATTGACTCTTTGACTTTCCTATAGCACTTCAACATGTGCTAGACCTATGCAATGAGCAAGAAACTCATTGTCAAATGACAAAAATAATAATTCATTTTCTTTTACAAGTACAAAGATCCAAATTACAATTATAAAGACCGAACCTAGTTACACTTTCTTCAACATGAAGAAGAGTTTTTTGCAGGTTTATTCTTCATCCAAGTGGCTTCCAATTTCTGAGTTTCAGAGGGAGTTTTGCTGGCCAAGTTGTTTTCTATAGGAGGTTGAATTTTTCCAGTGAGGCTTTGAGCTTTAGGAGGAGGTCGAGTTGCCCAATGAATGTACATGTGTGGAGGCCGAAATTTATCTAGAAGGTTGTGCGAATTTCCAAAAGGGCCACATGTGTGAGCAGTGAGAGTTGCCAGAGGGTAGTGCAAGTTGGTTGAGGCAGTGTGAATTGCTAGTGTGAGGTAGTGTGAATTGCCAAAGGAGGGTCAAGTTGCTTCCTGAGGGTTGTGTAGATCCGTAGAGGGAGATTGTGAGATTTCTCAGTTCGATTTTGATCAGCAGTGGTGAAGATAAATTTTCCATAGCTTTTCCTGTGTGAGGCAAGCAATTTCCGTAATTTCTCAGTAGCAGATTCATTGAAGATTAATAATAAAACCTTCGATTTGAAAATTGGTTTTCCCCACACTGGGGTTTTTCTAGGGACATTTGTCCAAAAATATTTGTGTTATTTGTGTATTTAGTTTATCATGTATTCGGATGCAAATATTATTTGGTGAATGGTGTTGTTCATGTTTTTATTCGTTACTTTCAAATGATAAATTTATTTTGTTGTGTATAAGTAATCAAAATATATAATTGGGTTAATAGCACCTTCTAGGTAGCAGAAAATTCACATGGTGTCTCAAAGCTATCTACAACACTGCGGTGTTTCTTTATCTAAGTGCGAGGGTTTTGAAAGAGAAATCAAAGGTTTTCACATAGGTCATTTTTCAGATCGTTGTAGATTTATTGGGGTTTATTGTTCGAGGGTTTCAGAAATGGCTTCAACTGGTTTAAGGGAACAAGATAGACTTGATGGTGCATCAAACTTTGGTATCTGGAAATACAGGATACTTTTGTTGCTGGAGGAGCATGGACTGAAGGAGTATGCAACATCTGTTGTTGTCGTATCAACAAATCCAATGTGGTTACTGACCTACTTCTAGGAGGATGCCAATGCTAGGTGTATTATCCAAGATGGGGTCATGTAATGTCCCTTCCTAAATTATTTTGGAACAGGATTAAACTCTACATTTTGAGGCCAATTTTGGAGGTGATGGGGCCCATTCGATTTTATTAGGAAGCTAGACTTAGTAGAAGTTATTTCGGTGTGGTTAAGTTATCTGTGGGGGCCACCCACACTAGGAGAATATGCATTCCCTAGTTCTATTTGCATGGAGGGGAAATCAATGGTTGAGAGGGACCCCCGATGGAGGGAAAATGGAGGGAAAAGTGTTCCACAAAATCTGTATAAGGAAGGCAGCTCTCCTAATTTCATTATCTTTTGACATAATGAACTCAATCTTAGTTGCTCAAGTTGCTTAGTCGAGTTACTGTGCTATTTAGGACACAAGTGTCTTCGAGCAGAGATCTCAACCCTTGCTTCGGTGGACTTCGAGTGCCATCCCTAGGAAGGAGTTCTTCATCTCAGTTCGTAGCAGCAACAGAGAGATGAGTTACAACAGCGATAGTCAAGTTCTGGTAGCAGGGGAAGTAGCAACAAGGAGGTCGAGTTATAGCCGCAGGGAAAGGAGCAGCAGGAGGGCCAATTTACTGCAGTAGGAAATTAGCAGCAAGGAGGCTGAGTTCCAGTAGGTAGCAGCACAGAGCAGGGAGAGTAACAACAATGCATAACATGGAGAGTAATAACAGTGCAGGGATTACGTAGCCATTGGAGTGAGATTTGTTGGGGCAACATTATCCCGGGAATTTGGAGCTAGGGTGTTGGGAGATCATTTGGAGGGCCATTTGAGGAAGATCGTTGGAGCTGGGAGTGCATAGATTGACAGGACCAGTCACAGCAACATAATTCGTATTTGGAGGAGGGCCAAGTTGTGAAGGGCCAATTTTTGAAGTTTGGAACCAAGGGAAACCCTTTCTGGTTTTGTTTGGTTTTTGGCAAGGAGTAAGCTCCTAATTTTATAGAATTTTTTGGGCAGATCTGAGGGGTCAAACAGGGGTCCCAACTCAGCCAATAACTAGAGGAACTAGGGGGAATTTGGGCCAAAATTCCGAGGTCAACATTTGGCTAATCCCTTCGTGGGTTATTGTGGGTTTCTTGCGTAGAGGTTGGGATTAATTTCCCATAATTTTATGAGCAACAGGGAAGGTTTTAACAATACATCATTTCAGGTAACACCACCTTTTTGGGCAGTAACGGTGCAGCTGTTGGGCCAGATTACCAGCATATTTGAGGAGGGTGTTCCATTATTCATTTTGGGCTTTTTCTAGCTTGCCTAGAGCAAGCCTAGGTGCACACATTCCAACACCTTGTTGTACATCTCTTCCCATTTAATAAAATGAGTAGACAACACAGTTTGGTTGCCAATTTTGTGGTCTGATGGTCTGATTTAATTTTATGGTGTTGTTTTTATTGTTCGCTTTGGTTAGCACTATTTTTTCTAGTTTGGAACATTACAGTGGTATCAGAGCCATAATCTTGGCTCAGCGTGTGGGAAACATTAGAACAAACAATATGGTGGTAACCTGGAATGAGGTCGTGAGGATACAACAAATGATGATTGATGTGGGGAAGAAGTTGATTCATTCCTCAGTTGGGAATCTGGATATGGTTGCAATTGATGTGGAGTTATTGGGGGAAAACTGGAGGGCATACCAATCATTGGGTCATGGCATTCATGCATCTCTCTCTTTTTGGGAATTCTGTGAACTAAGGGGTACGCACAAACCAATGGAGATTCGGTGGGATTTTGCAAAGATGATGAGAAGTATTAAGGAAGAAGATGAAAGAGTAGTTGAAGGGGCCATGGTTGGCAAGGAGATAGTTGAGCATACACCCATTAATTAGGCATCATCCATTGATGAGGTATCCGGGGTTGTGACTGAGTTCTTAGGTGATAACAATGCACCACAGGTTGATGAGGTGTTGGAAGACAACTCCACCATTGTTGAGGAGTTGATAGGTACAAAGGCCTCTAGATCTATGACGGAGTTGCCAGACGACAGTCAGTTACAGTTGACTGGCGAGCGTATTTTGCATATTGGGTTGTTTATGGAGGAGCAGTCGAAGGCTCATGTCGAGCCCGTGATGGAGGAGAATGTGCAACCACCCCTTGGGCTAGCCATTGATGAGGGGCAACATAGAGGCCACGCGTTGGGTTTTCAGCACAGTTCACTTCAGAGGCCCACTAGCGGGCTCTATAACATTATCAACCCACCCTTATGCGTTGAATTGAAGGAGGCCGAGTTGTTTAGACGGACCAGAGGGGGTGGATAGGTTAGCAGGATTGAGCTAAGCATGATACCACATCAGCTTTTAGAGCTTGTTCCTTCCACAGAGGATTATACATTTGATCTCTCCTTTGGGATTGGATGGCAAGAGGTATTGAGCTGGTACTCGATGGAGCAGGTTAGGCGGTTGGATACATCCATGGCCACATGTCAGCTGGTAGGTGATGGTAGTAGCTACATGATCAGTTTGACACTTGAGCGCACCCACATTTTCAGATCTCCTTCAGAGCCCCGGTCAACACTAGTGACAGGATGGTTTGACAGGCGAGTAGATAGATTTCATGAGTTGTCTTGGCATATTGACGGTGCGTGGAGTCACAGGGTGACTAGCTTACTCTGGCAGGAGTTGGTAGGAAGAGGTGACATCGACGCTATCAGACAGGGCATTGTATGAAGAGAGTGCTCTCTTACTAGCATATGAGATGCAGGGACTATTAAGGGTAGGCGCAATAGTGTCATTTCCGTTAGCATGTGGGGAGTCGGGCGGCTCAGGTCCTTCAAAGCAGATGGGGGGATGTAGCCCACATCATCGAGGGCATACTAGCAAAGAGGTGGGTATTTTGGCCCATGCAGGACACTGTATGTTACGGGGTGGTACGACAGAGGGATGCAATTTGATGCATACAAACCCAATGTTAGGCCATAGCATCTTGTGGTGTGCGGGCTATGAAACGAGGAGCAGGGGCCTGAAGAGGAGCATGGAGATGCAGGGTGGTGTGTCGTAGTATGGTGGACTGCGCTGTGGTGTGGGAGTGCCTCACATCGCATTGAGTAAATGTGGGGAGTGATAGGTACAATGACGTAGGCGAGACACAGGCCAGTGTAAGATGGCATAGCCTTGGCTGAGGGTATCCAGAAGTGTACAAGGGTAGGCCGCGGTGTATAGTGGCATGTCCAGGAGTACTGGGATGATCGGTGGTATGCACAGGTGTATAGTGCTGCACATCGAGGTTTTGGAGTGTTGCCTCGAGGGAGACCCTTGGATGGAAACACTGGGCATACCTTTGGGCATAGTTCACCCAGGATCGACGGGGACAGAGATGAGGGATACTTGATGGAATCCGCGGGGACTCACATGCCTGGCCCTCTTCTACATCCCTCACAGGTGCAGTCGATTTTGCTGTCGACTTTTTGCACTTTGGGAATGAGCAGCGGGGGACGAGGAAATCACCCGAGTTATTTGGGTGACACTCAACGCACTAGGGGGGAGTCTTTTCAGCAGTGACATTGGGTTGGTGCGTTATTTGACAAACACAGGTTGGGGTATGAGGTGATCATCTACAGGGGTGGCATATCGTTCATCACCGAGCCTACGTCTAGGGAGCTAGTCACGAGAGAGACACTTGTCACTCTTTTCTCAGGGCATGTCGGGACCATGCATGAGCAGAGGATACCAGGTATGACTGAGGTAGTTTCTCAGTATGTATTCAGGCTCCAGACCTTATATTGGCACATTATTGAGAGGGCGGATGGCAGAGTTAGGGGAGATGGTTGGGAGGGACAGGAGGGATCCACATACCATGAGTTGATTATAAGTATCAGATACCCATCTTTTGGTTGCATTAAGGGGTTAGCTATTTAGCACACGTGGCTTCTAGCGATCATCTGTACTACACAGTGGCAGGCACAGGGCAGATTAACATGCATCAGATTAGCCCACGATACATGGAGCCTATATATTGATCACATGCAAGGACTAGAGATGAGGCATGGATGGATTCTTGTATTTGTTAGAGCTATGTTGCAGCAGGTCCAACTAGGGGACGCAACGATTCAGTTGATTGATAGATCACTCTATCTTGTGATGGTCGGAGTCATTGCAGAGAGTGGTCTAGTTCACTCTGGGATTGGCACATGGGGGTACATAGTGGCCTTCATCGGATGGCGAGGTAGGCTTTCTTTGTGGCTGCACCGGTTCGGAGTTAGATTTAGATGGGTATACTTTGGTGTCATGGAGATGTTATGGCAGGATGTGTCTCGCCTCTATCAGTATTCCACCATTGAGTTCCAGGAGAGGAGGATATTGTTTGCGCACGTTGGGAAATATGTCATAGGCAGAGTAGCGCAGCGTCATCTTGGTGACACCACTTTGGGACTAGCAGGGAACTGGGGCATCACAACTCTTCACAGCTCAATTACCTTTAGGGATGCGCTGGCTGCTACAGGGGGAAATCATATAGATCTTCCATTGGGCTTTAGCAAGTCACTGATGGAAGGAACTTGTATTGGGCAGGATAGTGAGTGGAGCGAGAGGAACTTCATGTTGGACAGGATGGCTTGGGATTCGGGTATTGAAGGATTCTTTCATATCAGGACAATGCTGAGGTTAGGGACGATTCAGTGGCACATCTATGACCTTGGCATATTGTGCAGTGACATTGGGGAGCAACAGTTAGAGAGGATGCTTGTTCAGGCATTGCTTGAGGACAAGCGATTTTTGGTGCGTTGGAGGAGCTTGCCGTATGGGGATGCTACTTTGGAGGGCGAGCTCATACTTGAGCATCTAGCACTGAAGTTGCCTGGGGACAAGCAACATTTGGGAGGGGAGGACTGTAATGTCGCTTCCTGAATTATTTTGGAACAAGATTAATCTCTACATTTTGAGGTCAATTTTGGAGGTGACGGGGCCCATTCGATTTTATCAGGAAGCTAGACTTAATAGAAGTTATTTCGGTGTGGTTAAGTTATATGCGAGGGCTACCCACACTAGGAGAATACGCATTCCCTAGTTCTATTTGCATGGATGGGAAATCGATGGTTGAGAGGAACCCATGATGGAGGGAAAATGGAGGGAAAAGTGTTCCACGAAATCTATATAAGGAAGGAAACTCTCCTAATTTCATCATCTTTTGACATATTGAACTCAATATTAGTTGCTCGAGCTACTTAGCTGGGTTACTGTGCTGTTTAGCACACGAGTGTCTCCGAGTGGAGATCTCAACCCTTGTTTCGGTGGACTTCGAGTGGCAGCCCTAAGAGGGAGTTCTTCTTCATCTCAGTTCGTAGCAACAATAGAGAGATGAGTTACAACAACTGTAGTCAAGTAAGGAGCAGCAGGGGAAGTAACAACAAGGAGGCCGAGTTACAGCAGCAGGGGGAGTAGCAGTAGCACAGATCAAGGAGAGTAACAATAATGCAGAACATAGAGGGTAACAGTAGCGTAGGGACTGCGCAACATTGGAGTGAGATTTGTTGGGGCAACATTATCTGGGGAATTTGGAGTTGGGGAGCTGAGAGATCATTTTTAGGGCCATTTGAGGAGGATTGTTGGAGATAGGAGTGCATAGATTGACATGACTAGTCATAGCAACAAAATTCGTATTTGGAGGGGAGGGCCAAGTTGTGAAGTGCCAATTTTTGAAGTTTGGAACTAAGGGAAACCCTTTTTGGGTTTTTCTTGGTTTTTGGCAAGGAGTACGCTCCTAATTTTATGGAATTTTCTGGGCAGATCTGAGGTGTCAAACAGGGGTCCCAACTCAACCAACAGCTAGAGGAGGTAGGGGGAATTTGGGCCAAAATTCTGATGTCAACATTTGGCCAATCCCTTTCTGGGTTATTCTGGGTTTCTTGTGTAGAGGTTGGGATTAATTTCCCATAATTTTATGAGCAACAGGGAAGGCTCTAATAACATATCATTTCAGGAAGCAACACCTTTCTAGGCGGTAACCTATGTCACAAGGTTCGTCGAACTTTAACCTTGAGGTTCGAATTTTGGCGAACCTTAAAAAAAATTGAGGTTTTGCGAACCTCATCGAACCTCATAGCCATTGACCAAGTCCATCGATCAAAACTCATAACTTCCTATAGCAACTCAAGCTTGTAATTTATGCTTGGAGTTTCCATGTCTGTGATAGCATTTTCGATATTTACTGATGTTGATTTCTTACTATTTTATCATATAATTGATTTTAAATTAATATATATAGACGAACCTAATGACGAACTTCATCAAAACATTCGAACTCAAACCGAACCTAATCATTGTCGAACCCGAACCATGTGACATTGGCGGTAACCACACAGCTCTTAGGTCGGATTATCGACAGATTTGAGGAGGGTGTTCCATTATTCATTTGGGCATTTTCTAGCTTGCCTAGAGCAAACCCAGGTGCACACATTCCAACACCTTGTTGGACACCTCTTCCCATTTAATAAAATGAGTAGACAGTGCAGTTTGGTTGCCAATTTTGTGGTTTGATGGTCTGATTTATTTTTATGGTGTTGTTTTTATTGTTCGCTTTGCATAGCACTATTTTTTCTAGTTTGGAAAATTACAGGTCAAATATCATATCATACCCCATATTACAGAGTTGGATACATGTAAGAAGATGTGGGATGCCATCTTAAATCTATCTTAGAGTGCTACTGTTAACAAAAAAATGATCCTCAAAGAGAAGCTACGAAACACTAGAGAGAACAAGGGAAAAAACATTAGTTATCTGACCAAGGCTTGACAAGTCAAAGATGAATTAGCTGTTGTTGGAGACAAAATAGATGATGATGAGCTCGTGAGAACTGTATTGAATGGGTTCTCAAAGCAGTGGGACATCTTTGTCCAAGTAATTAATGGATGACAAGATTTACCTGGCTGGGACTGTCTTTGGAGCGATTTCACTCAGGAGGAGATTAGATTGAACTCGGTTATTGGAGGAAGCAATAAAGGCTAGAAAGGTGAGGATGACGAGAATGTCGCTCTTACTGGAAAGGAAAAACCCAAGAAAAGCTCAAGCAAAGGGTCTAATTCCAAGGGAGAGAATATAAAGAAAGACGAGAGTAAAATCAAGTGTTTTGGTTGTGGTCAACAGGGACACTATGCTAGCCAATGTCTGAATAGAAAGAAGGATGAAAATAAGAAGAAGCAACAGAAAACAACTTTAGCAGACATTGATTAACTTTTTTTAAGACTTAAGGATGAGTTCACTCTTATAGCTTTCCTATCTAGCTCGATCACCATAGGAGTCTGGTACATTGAGAATGGGGTGTCATGTCACATTACAAGAGTTAGAGAGTATTTCTCTAGCTACAAAGTAGAGGAGATAGGCTTCCAAATACAAATGGGAAACAAGTCCAAGTGTACTCCAGTTGGGAAAGGCACAACCACATTTCAGAGGGAGTCAGGCAAAAATATCCATCTTATAGATGTGTTGCACATGTCGAGTATGGGAATGAATCTAATTTCAGTTTTTCTCTTTAGGATAAGGGGTATGATGTATACTTTCGAGACAAAAGGTGTACCTGAAACACCAGGATTGGAAGTTAGCAAATGATATTGGGGTAAGAAGCAACAAGTTATATAAGTTGCAGTTTGATAATCCACAAGCACTAGTTAGTAGCAATAGTAACAAAGATATGGGAGAATTGTGGCATAGGAGGATGTGTCATATCCATCGTGGAGCAATGAAGATGCTCAGAGAAAGGTGACAAGTATTCCAGTGGTGAGTTCAGAACATGATGATGTTTGTAGAGGGTGCGTACTTGGAAATTTTTTAAAAACAACATTTCCAAGGAGTGACAATAGAGCCAAGGGTGTGTTAGATTTGATACATTATGATATTTGTGATCCATTATCCACATGATCTATTAGGGGTTATTAATATTTCATGACCTTCAGTGATGATTTCTCTAGAAAGGCCTAGATATACTTCTTGAAGACAAGAGATGAAGTCTTTAGTCAATTCCAAGAGTTTAAGGCTCTTGTGGAGAATTCGACAGGAAAGAAGATAAAGGTACTTCGGATAAATAATGGGGTGAGTACATTGAGAAAGCCTTCAAGGATTTTTGTGCCAAGGAGGGAATCAAGAGGGAGTGGACAACTCCATACAACCCACAGTAGAGTGGAGTTGCAAAACGCAAAAATAGAACCATAGTTGGAGCAATAAGGGCCATGCTATATGATCAATACATGCCTAGATATCTTTGGGTGGAAGAATGTAGCATAACAATTTACATTCAGAATAGGGTCCCACATAAGGTGTTCAGAAAAATGACACCCAAGGAGGCATTTACAGGGAAGAAGCCATAAGTCGGTCATTTCAGGATTTTTGGCAGTGTTGAATATTGTCACGTTCTAGCAGATAAGCGTGCCAAGATAGATTCAGCTGTGCAGAAGGGGTATTTTGTTGGTCACAACGAAACATCCAAGGCATACAAGATCTATATTCCAAAGACTCATGAGATCATTGTGAGACGAGATGTTAAGTTTCAGGAGGAGAAACCCTTTAGGAGATCTCATGAGTTGCTAGCAGTTGACTAGAGTTAGCAAGCAAAAGCTCCAAGGGATGAACAACAACCTCACGTGTAGGACACACGTACAAGTATAGGTATAGGTGCAGAGGAGAGTTCACAGAATAAAGAGCAGGACCATGATGAGGAGCTTGAAATTCCATCCACTTCAGTTGGCAGGAGGAACTGCTAGGGGCTTCAGACATTGAGAGATGCACAGGAGTTTGTAGGAGCTCCTAGATCGACCACCAAGAATAGGAGACCACTAGAGAGATATTCAGGTTACAGTGCATTGATGAGTCAGCTCATTGACAGTGAGCCTTCTAACTATGAAGAGGCTGCACAACACCAGGTGTGGCAGGATGCTATGGTGGATGATTACAACTCCATCATGCAGAGCGATGTTTGGGAGGTGGTGCCTAGGCCGTTGGATAGGGAAGTGGTTGGCTTTTGTTGGATTTACAAGATCAAGCACGTTGTAGATGGAAGCATTGAAAATTCAAAGCTAGGTTCGTGGCCAAGGGTTTCTCTTAGAAAAAGGGAGTAGATCATGAGGAGACACTTGCTCCTGTGGCCAAGTATACTTCCATAAGGGTTGTGATCTCACTTGCAACACAAATGGGATGGAAGATTCATCAGATGGATGTCAAGATGACATTCTTGAATGAAGTCACAAACAAGACTGCTTGGGAGCGGGAGCTGTGAAAATTTGCTGCAATAATTGATTTATCTCTCCTACTTATTTATGATAAGTTATTTACCAGTACTTCAGTAAATACCAAAATAAATTCAGTTGCAGACTTCACAAACTAGAACTGAAAATTAAACAGCAAGAGAAACATCAACATATGAACAATCACATTGACACACTTGTTTTTGGACAATCATCCCCGGAAAAATCCAATGTGGGAAAACCGGCGCAGTAGATCTGAGGATTCTTATTATTGACAGTAAATCTCTGAATACAATCTAGGATGCTCATCTAGCAATCCTTTACAGAGAAAATATTGGCGGAAAATCTGAGTGAGTTTTACCTCACTTCACCAGACAAAATTCCGGCTGATCTGGCACAAGATTGGCTAACCCTAGTGAGTTTTACCTCACTTCACCTTCTTTGCCCTCTCCGTCATCTCTCCCAGTAGTTTTGGCAGTTCCCGATAGTTCTGGCAGTTCCTGACAATTCTCGTTGTTTCGACAGTTCTGGATTCTGCATGACAAACAACTTTTATGCTTTGCGTTGGCCCTTTTGGCTCTGTGTCATGACTCGTGGGCCCAAACTGGCCCAGCGTCAGCTCTACCAGCTACTGCACTGCTTCTCTGCGAGCTCTCTCCACCTCTCTATTCTGTATTTTCTGGAAGGTCCTCCCGGATTCTCTCTGCCCCTCGGCTACAAGATCTCCCCATTCAATTTTCCTCCTGAGAACTTATCACCTTAGAAAATCGATTTCTTCAATCTCTCTATGTGTTTTCCAAATGAACCCCAAGCCTCCATTTTATTCTTTTCATGTTGAGTCTTCAATAGCTGAGATTAAGTCTCTAATCAATGACTAAGATTAAAACATGACTTGATTCACCTTCTAGATCATTCTCTGACCCATATTTTGATTAATACCCATTAATATTTTAATTTCCCTAAGTTTAGACTTAGGAACTCCATTACAAATATTAATTATTTTAATAAAATACAATCCGGGTTGAATTTCACCAAATGGGTTCTGGGTTCTTTAGAATTCATGTGCCTTAGCCTCTCTCCCAATTTTCAAGGCTAGAGAACTTTCGATGCTACCAAAAACTAACACTCCATTTTAGCGAGGAAAGTGCTCTAACAACAATGTCCATCTTCATGTTGTCTGTTTCTGAAGCATCTCGTTTCTGCACTGCTGCTACCACCAACACTGTGCTACTGCTGCTATTATATTGCTGCCCATGATATTGCCACTACCACTACTGCATCTGTACTACAGCTCCCTCTCAAACACTGCATCATTCTATTGAAAGGGATTTTCCAACATACCCATCTGTTCCTGAAATTGAACAAACTTGGCTCTTCCTAGAGCCTTGGTGAGTATGTCTACCACCTGATTACCTGTGGGAGTGTACTCCAATTGTACCGCTCCATGTTGAACACAGTGTCTGATAAAGTGACGCCGAATATCGATGTGTTTGGGGCGATCATGAAATACTAGATTTTCAGAGAGCTTGATACAACTCTAATTATCACAGAAGATCCTTGTCGCTTCCATCCTTCTCCTGAATAGATTTACAAGTAGTTTCCTGAGCTATATAGCTTCACTTGTTGCTTTGCTAGTTGCCATATACTCAGCTTCAGCAGAGCTCAGAGCTATAGACTTTTGCTTCTTACTGCACCAAGAGGTCATCCCAGATCCAATACCGAAGCAATACCTAGTGGTACTTTTCCTGTCTACTGAACTTCTTGCCTAATCTGCATGAGTGAGTCCACTCAATTCGATATCATTGTCCTTGGTGTACCATAATCCACGTACATACCTGAGAATGTGCTTTGCTGTTGCCTAGTGCGCCCTTTTTGGTTCCACCATGAACTGACTAAGGGTGTTGATAGCATAACACAAGTCTGGCCTGGTGTTGACCAGATACATAAGTGATCCAATGAGTTGTCTATATAAGGCGGGGTCCACTTCCTTGTCTCCCGAAGCATCTATTTTCCTCTAATTCATAATCATAGGCGTAGTCATGGATCAACAATCCTGCATTTTGAATCTTTTCTGAATTTCTGGTGCATATCTTCCTTGGCCAAGGAAGATCTCACCATACTGCTACCAAACTTCCAATCCCAGAAAATAGTGCATTAGCCCCAAATCCTTCATATCAAACTCAGTTTCCAGGTTCTTCTTACCATCCTCTATGAGTCTAGATGATCTTGTCAAAAGTAGATCATCCACATACAATACCAGAATCGACGGCTCACCTTCTACCAGCAGATAATAAAGGTTGGGATCGACACCACTCTTGATGAATCCCAATTGCTGTAAGTAGCTGTCAATTCGACCATACCAAGCTCTAGGTGCTTGTTTTAGCCTGTACAAGGCTTTCTTCAACCTGCACACATGAGTTCTCTTTTCATGTGTTTCGAAACCTTCGGACGTTTTGATATATACCTCTTCTTCTATCACCCCATTCAAGAACTCTATCTTGACATCCATTTGGTGAATCTCCCATCCCATCTGTGCTGCAAGAGATATAATGGATCTGATAGAGATATATCGAGCTACTGGGCAAAGGTTTCCTCATAGTCTATTCCTTACTTTTGTGCATATCTTTTTACGACAAACCTAGCCTTGTACTTATCTATGCTGTCATATGTAGCATACTTGATCTTGTAGATGCATCTCAAACCTACAACTGATCTGTTCTTTGGTCTTGGTACAATTTCCTAGACATCATTTATCATGATAGAATTGTACTCTTCTACCATGGCATCCACCCATATCTGGTGTTGTACGACTTCTTGAAAATTAGAGGTTTCTTCGACCTGAGCTACCAATGCTTGGTACTTGTCAGGTTGTCTACGCTGCCTTTTCTCGACTCTAGGAGCTCCAACGAATTCCTCTGCGTCCCTTAGAGTCTGTCGTACTTCTCGGATAGCTCTTCTAATGGTGGTGGGAGGTTACATCTGTTCCTCTTTCTGTACCTACTGTGACACTCTTGGCTTCTCTTCTATTTAGGAGATGCTAGTCCTGGTTACCGTGCTTGAACTAGATGCTTGTCTTCCTGCCAAATGTGATCCTTGTTGCTGGACTAGAGGAGCATCCTCATCCTGTTCTTCAAATGGCATCTCACGAGATTTCTTGAAGGCTCTATCTTCCATGAACTTCACATCCCGCCTTACTACAATATTTCTGCTTCTCGGAATGTAGATCTGTTACGCCTTTGAAGTCTCGCTGTAACCTACTAGATACCCAACTTCGATAGTTTGCTCTAACTTGCTCCGCTTCTTTTCTGGAATATGGCATAAGCTACACTTCCAAATATCTTGAGGTGACTTACTTCTGGCTTCTTTCCTATGAAAACTCCCTCTGGTATCTTCTTTCTTAAAGCCCCGTGAGGAGTCGTGTTCTGAATGTGTACAGCCGCGCTGCATGCTTCTGCCTATAAAAACTTGGGCAGATTCTGTTGAATTTTCTAACTCTATCCTTTAGAAAATTAATGTATTCTGTTGGTTTATTTCTTCTACTTTTTTAAATTTGAACAAGTTATTTAAAACATTTAAATATCGAAATAAACACAATACAGTCACAACATGTACATATCAACAACTGAAAGAAAACAAACACACAAGTGACACCGTTATTTTTGGACAAATGTCCTCGGAAAAACCCAATGCGGGAAAACTGGTGCAACTATTCTGAGGGTATATTATTATGCAGTATTTCCTTGAGTACAACTTGGTGCCTAACCGGATCACCTGACAGAGAAAAAATACACGACAACAATACCTCTCTATTTGGAAATAGGTATTCAGAAAACCTGTCCCACGAAACCCTATCCAATGACTCTGAAGCTCTGCGCTAGCCCTTCTAGCCTCTGCGTCAGCCCCAAACCCCTCTGTGTCTGCCCTCTGAGGCTTTGCATAGCCTCTAGGACCATCTGTGTCACTCCAGCTGCTCTCAGCGTGGATGATGCAGTCCCTTTGGGCTGTGCGCTGTCGCTGCTGGGCTCTGCGTGACCTGCTCTGGCTGCTGCTTCTCGCTTTCTTCCTCTGCGCTGGTCTCTTGGCACTGTCTCTGCCTCTCTGTCTAGTACTCACTGCCCCTTGCTACTGATCACTGATTCAACTTTGCTTAGCAACCCCGCTCTAGCAAATCAAATGACTAATCACTCTGGTGTATCTTTCAACTAACCCTCAAGCCTCCTCTTATACTTTTCTCGTTGGTCCTTTAACGACCGAGATTAAATCTATAATCAATAGCTAAGATTAGATTTGGCTTGATCCATGACTTTGGAACCTTCTAACCCAGTTTTATATTAATACCCATTAATATTTTATTTTTCCTAAGTTTAGACTTAAGAACTCCATTAAAAATATTAATTATTTTTAATATCTCCCAAACCGGGTACAATCTGTCCAAACCATTTCTGGGTCTTCGAGATCTCATGTGCTTTAGACTCTCCATCAATTTTCATGGCTAGAGCACATCCGATGCTACCCGAAATCAACACTCCCTCTTAGCGAGGATTGTGCTCTAGTAATACTCCTTACTGAGCATCACTTTGATTATCTGGCATCGATACATGTGTTGATGCTAGGCCTCCCCGACCAACATCTTCTGCACAGCTACATCCTGTACTATTGCCCATGGCCTTGCCACTGCCACTGTTGCAACCGTACGACAGCTCCCTCTGCGTCTGTGCTGCTGCTGGTCCATCCTCCCAACATTGCATTTGCACTGCATTCCCCTCTCATCATGCTGCATCGTGCTATTGCATACTACTACTACACTGCGACTCAGTTATTGAGAAGTGTAATTGATCCACCCAACTTCTGACATCCCTGTTAGGCTAGAAACTCTCTCGATGCTGAAGCTCCCTCTGCCACTAACAAGTGCTCCCTCTACTGACCTCTGCGCTGTTGCAACAACTCCCTGCATCTCCAACTGCTGCAAACCTCTCTGTGTCGTCTTGCACCGTTGCAACACTCTCGTGCCTCTCGCACTGTTGCAGCCTGCTAGCCTCGCGTTGCCCGGGGACTCCTGCACTGTAGCACTCTCTGCCGCTTCATCCGCATCTGTCTCTACCTACATCCGCCAATCCTGCTACTCTCTCTTCGAGGCTCCCGTAGCAAGGTATAATCCAAGAGGTTGGGTACTTCAAGGATCCTGCACCTCATCTCTTGTAGTCTTCATGACTACAACTCGATGTCTCCCCACCTCTTCTCTAGAGGTACATGAGCACTCATGGCACAATCGTCATCCTCGACTTCTTTCTCCGCCTTCGCTGGCGTTGCCTTAGAGTCAGATGCCTCTCCCTTGTACTTCTTCCTCGAACACTGGTTCGCATAAGGACCCAGTTCCCCATAGTGGAAGCACTTGACCATGGAGAGGTCCTTCTTCTTTCTCTTCTCCTGCTTTCCTGCAAATGCCATAGCCGCATCCTCTTCCTCTTTCTTCTTGATCCTGACCCCTTTGTTGCTACTTCCCACCTTTCTCAATCGCCTGATCTCCTCTTGACGAAGAGCCACCCACAATTCTTCCCAATCTAGAAGATCCACCCTACCCAGTGTCCCCTGGACAAATATCTCCCACTCCTCAGAGACTGCATTAAGTGCGGTCCTTACCATCTACTCTTCACCCAGCATGGCTCCTATGGAAGTTAGCTGGTCCCAGATCTCCTTCAATCGACCAAGGAAGTGATCTATCTACTCCTCATTCTGCATCTGGTATGACCTTAGCTGATTCTCAAGTAACATCTTCCTCTGCATGGAAGTATGCTGGTACAACGTCTTCAAGGTGTCCCACATCTCCTTTCTCGTCTCCTTCTCGGCAATATGTTGGACCACATGATCCTTGACCCCATCAAGGATGATGCATTTTGCCTTGGCCATTGCCTCCTCGTACTTCTCATTAGCTACCGGGTCAGCTGGGATAGCCATTAATCTCAAGGCAAAGCCCTTGATGCGATGTCTGTCTAGAATGGACAAGAACCTGGCCTTCCAGACCACAAAGTTGGACGCTTCGTCTAGCCTGTCCTGATCTCTTAGCCATTCACGACCATCTCTCTGCTCTTTTGTCGACTCCTTTGAGTCTCTCTACTTCCCTCTGGAAGTTCTCCTTTCGACTGCTGCTGAGTCTCTCTTATTTTTGCCTGGAATTTCTCTACTCGACTCCCTTTGAGTCTCGATTTCCCTCCTAGAAATCCTTTTGCCAATTGTCAAGTTGCCCCTCTTTGATCGTCTGTGCACCCGCAACACTGATCTGGATTCCTTGGCTAGAAATCCGCCTCGAAAGCAACTTCCTCTACCTCGGTTTTGCCCTGTTAGGTACTGTTCTGACCACAGTACCCCACCAACTTCGGTCCCGCAAACTGCCCACAACTTCCTATGCCCCAAAAACTAAAGGAATGAGCCTCTAGGCTTTTTGCAATCCCGACACTGGAAAAAACAAGTCCCTCAACCTCTGTGTCAACCCTCTTGGTCTATGCGTGGCTCTGTGTGAGCTTCTTTCTACCCTCGTCAACCTCTGCGCTGGCCTTTCTCTGGCCTGGACTAATGACGCAGTCCCTCTACGTCAACCCTTCTGTTGGAAATAATACTGAGAGGGGGGGTGAATCAGTATTATCAAATAAGATACTTTTTCATTTTCATACTTAGATTCATATACGCTACTTCAGTTAAGGATATTCGCATATATACGCGACTGTGTTAAAAGCAACTAGCGTACATCCAATAACCTTTATGATTTAGTTAGTTCATCTTCAGTGAATGCATCAGAACATATTAATAGTAAACAGAACAGATCATCACACATAAAGAGCACACATGAACACCATGATATAAGGTGGAAACCCAATGTGGGTGAAAACTACTTGTTGCAATTTGTTTCTATCTTCCTTTAATAAGAAACTTCTTTTACAATGTACTGGTGCAGTCCTTTACCAGTACGCAGACTTCTACCTGCAGAAGGCTACAACCTTCTTAGCTCTTGTACTAGCTATTCCATTTACTAGTACGTAGGTGCTGGCCCACTGAAGGCTCCAACCTTCACTCGTTTTCCAGCTGCTACTGGAAGGGAGCTACAACCCCCTGGCTCTTGTACTGGCCAGTATGTTTACCAGTCCGTAGGTGCCGGCCTACGATCATCCAGGGACCACGTTTCATAAATTTTCAGATTGGATCCATAAAACAATCACCATTGCAATACAACCTGCATCATCAATCTCTGAATCACCCAATACTGAAACCCTGTCAACAACATAGTCACCAGAACCCAGAACATACTACACGACTCTGCAACAACAACCAGATCCAATAGCAACTTCAAATATCATACTTCATACTGTATACGCTACTTGGACGAGCCCAACCTGCGTGTATACGCGCTTTTACCAAAGACAACCCGCATACAGATATGCAAATTCTAACTCATAACTTTGTAGTTATTTCAGACATCAGAACATACCCAGATCATTCATACAATAAACATGCATTAATAGATCTAGTCTATCCATAATCAAACCATATAAAGATAATCATTCCAAGCCTTGAGATCCCATTCCATCGTTCATCATCCTCCACATGAGTGCAACCTTGGTTCAGATCAAGCAAGGCATCACCAACCCATAACCAACATCTGGATCTCACATTTCATCAAATATTCATCACTTGCACACCCTCTCCCCTTGGTCTAATGATCTTATCCTTATATAGGTTTAGGCTTCTCTCAATACCATGGTCCAAAACCATGTAGAACCAATACCTTGGACCTAATACCTGGGGTTGTCATTTCGAACCAAATACCATGGACCAATATCAAAATACCATGGATCAAATACCACAGACCAAAACCATGGTTTCCGACATGTACGCGCCTTTCCTTCTGTGAACCTGCGTGTGTACGTGTACGCGCTTTTTGCTCCGCTAACCCGCGTATATTCGCACTTTCATCACGGTCAACTTGCGTATACCTCTCCCTTGACCTGTTGCATTCTGATCTGTCATCTGAATGAGTTGCCATCAAGGACAACACTTGTATCATACCTCTGAGTGAGTTGCCATCAAGGAAAACACCTGTATCATAATGCCAACAATCTCCCCCTTTGGACTTGATGGCAACCACTACACCAAGTCACTCTCCCCCTTTGACATCAAGGGCAAAGGGCGGACCAAGATATTCTCTTCTTTGATCTCCATCTACTGTCCTTACTCCCCCTGAGTATCTGCTGAAATCTCTGATTTAGCTCCCCCTTTGTATATGCCGAGATGTACCAATCTGTCCATGCTCCCCCTGAGCACATGCACGATCTGCAAAAGCATAACATGACTCTATACATACATCCATCACCCAACCAAGTGGGGATATACCAATTGTTTACATATGACAACCAAGTACATATACATGACTCAACAACAAGAACCATTACATTATCCATCCCATGCATAGTGGGGTAACAAAGTATATCATATGACTCACAAAGACCAAGGACCTAAACAAGACCATGATAGTTATTAGCAGCTATCATACACCATATGATCTACATTATAAGCATCTAGCATCCAAATCTGTAACCTGCAATCCATTGTTTTGGTCAAGCAAGATATGTTAATAAGCATCATCACCAAGAACTTCTAACCATAATGCCAACAATGCATTATTTGAAGTATATGCTCCCCCTGAACTTGTGCCATGCCATCATCAAAACAGTGACTGAACCATATCAGACTTCTGTACTGCTGTTTTTCTTTAGAACATCATATACGCGACTCTACGGCATATAACTCGCGTATATACGCGACTTGTCTTCATGAAACTCGCGTATGAGATTTGGAACACTGATGTTCCACACTTCCAGCTACCTCTGAATCTGTGATGTCTGTGTACTCTGCTATGCCACATCTTTCTGGCTGTACTTCCTTTTTCTTCCATATCTTCAACTGTGATGATGTTTTCTTCTTTTGGTTTGGTGTCCACAATCTTCTCTTGCATTCCTTTGCTATGTGTCCATGTTTGTAACATGCATAACATCTTATATGTTTCTTATTTCTTTTGTAGCAATCAACAGCTTTGTGACCAAACATATTGCAAGAAAAACAATATCCTTTGAAGTATCTGGAACGTGAAGATCTTTTTGTGTGATGGTCTTGAACCATTCTACTTTTGCATCTAGCTGCAACATGTCCATGATTATGACATACATAGCATTCAACATTATTCACCGAAGGAAATAATCGTCTATCACTTCCATAGTTAGGAGCAAAAGATTTTCTTTGGGGTTGTCCTTTCATCTCCTTGTTGAGCCTTTCAGATTTTGCATTAGAGTTTCTTGTCTTACTTTGTGAACTAGATTCACCTTCAATAGAGTCATAAAAGCCAAGACCAGTTTTAATAGCAGGAGACCTTTGACTACTAAGAATATCATCCAAGATCTTAGTACTATCTTGAAATCGTAATAGTTTATCTTTTTCTTCTAATTTACCTTTCAAGATATTTACCTCAACTTGATGTTGTTCTTCTTTTTCCAGACGTTGCTTCTTCAAGGTATCTTCAGAATTTCTTCCTTCTTCCACTTGTTTCCTTAGTTTGAGAATCTCATTTTCTTGCTCTTCATTCAGCACCTGCAACATTTGACGAACTCCGAAAGCACATTCCAGCTGAGCTTTTAAGCTGATAATTTCTTCTTTGAGGGCATTCTCCCTTTTGCTAGGTAGATTTTCTTGATCTATGATTTTATCTGATGCTTCATTTGCTTGTCCATCTTCAATCTAAGGTGATTCAGGATCTAAATACTTGCTTCCACTCACTGGCAGGCTGTCATTGTTCCTTTGAGCTGTCTTCTTCTTTTGACGCGCTTTCTTTCCCATTGTTCTATGGATCTCCTTCAAGCGATCAAGCTTCTACCAAAGGACCCGCTCTGATACCAATTGTTGGAAATAATATTGAGAGGGGGGGGTGAATCAATATTATCAAATCAGATACTTTTCATTTTTCATACTCATATTCATATACACGGCTTCAGTTCAGTATATCCACGTATATACGCGATTGTGTTAAATGCAACTAGCGTACATGCAGTAATCTTATGATTCAGTTAGATTATCTTCAGTAAATGCATCAGAACTTTATTAACCATATTAACAGTAATCAGGTGTAGTAAAATAGTACAGATCATCACACATAAGAAGCACACATGAACACCATGATATAAGGTGGAAACCCAATGTGGGTGAAAACCACCGGCTGCAATTCGTCTCTTTCTTCCTTTAATAAGAAACTTCTTTTACAATGTACTGGTGCAGTCCTTTACCAGCACGCAGGCTTCAACTTGCAGAGGGCTACAACCCTCTTTTCTTCAGGGACCATGTTTCATTCATTTTCAGACTGGATCCATAAGTACAAAACAATCACTGCTGCAATACAACCATCAACTTATACTTGCATCATAAATCTCTAAATCACCCACTATTGAATCACTGAAACCTTGTCATCAAAAACACAGAAAACAAACTAGAGCCCAGAACTCTGCAACAACCACTAGAATCAATAGCAACCTGAAACACCAAATCTCATAATGCATACGCTACTTGACTATATCAAAACTACGTGTATACGCGCTTTCACCAGAGACAACCCGCGTACAAATCTAAAGATAATTACTTATACCTTCGTTGTCATATCCAACCCAAGCCAAGCATCACAAACCGATAACCAGCAATACTAGATCTTCCCACTTTGTTAGACATCCATTCATTGCTCACCTTTTTCCTAATGATCTTCTCCTTATATAGGTTAGGCTTCTCTCAATACCATGGTCCAAAACCATGTAGAAACTATACCATGGACCCAATAATTGGGATGGTCCACAACCATAGGTTCAAATACCAAGGACTAAATACCACAGACCAAAACAAGTTTTCTCACATGTACGCACTTTTCCTTGTGTGAAAGTGCATGTATACGCATACGCGTCTTCGGAACGTCCAACCCGCATGTATACGCTTCTTTGTCACAATGAACTTGCGTATATCTCTTTCTTGACCTGTTGTACTAAGATTTTTCCTCTGATTAAGTTGCCATCACCTGTATCAAACCTCTGAGTGAGTTGCCATCAAGGACAACACCTGTATCATAATGCCAACATGAATGACTAGGGCTTGCGAACCATATGGGACATAAGCATGTTGGAGGGGAATATAATCTATATAAGGCTATTGAGACTGGGTATTACTCAACCCGGATGGACCAACAGGGTTAGGAATACCACTAGAAGAAGGTTCATTAACCCCAACCATGTGATATTGTAACCCACGCACATGGGTTTCACCTGACACAAGAGGAATGTTTAGATTCTCCCCCCCATGTGGTGGCACATTTTGTCCACTTGGAGGAGGGGTGGAAGAACTGACTGAAACCTGACTTGAAACAGTCAGTTGTACTAGAATAGATGATTGAAATGATGGTACAAGTTGTGATGGGATCGTAGGTTGAAAAGGAATTGACATAACAACAGTTTGTATAGAAATTTGAGAGGTCATGTTTGGAATGAACATACCAATAGTAGGTATGGAATTTGAAGACAAAATGGGATTTTGATACAAAGATGAAGCAATAGGAGTTCCTGAAACTAGTTGGGCTAGGGTTGTATAACTAGGTGGAAACACAGGCCCACTGGTTTCAAGAAGTGTGTGAGATGGGAATTCCTATAAAAGGAAATCCCTCTAGAGGAAATTCATACCCTTGTTCATCATTGACATGAGGAGTATGAGTAGCGAAAACTTCTGAAGGACCTCGAGAAGAGATTGGGATCTCACCTTCTAAATCTATGGGTGGAAACAATTGACGAGGAGGAATCTGAGATGTATGAGGAGATAACTCCAAAGGAACACCAAGACGATCATAAGGACTATAAGGACCCTGAGGAGATATCACAACAGGATCAAATAATGGATTCGACAGATACAAGACAAACCTCTATGGAAACTCAGGGGTTTTTGGATCAGATTCTTCAGGTGACAAGGAAACCGAAGGTGGTGGATGAGAAGAAAGCAGTTCAATGCTCGGGACAATCCCAAGTTCAAAACCTTGAGCTTCAAGTGACCGAGGAAGTTCTAGATGAAGTCCTTATGAATACCCTTCAGTATCAGACAAGGAAGGGGAACTTTGGCATGAAATCAATGGTTCAGCCATGATGAATTTCTCTCAAGAGCAAAAAAAGGAGAGGATATTCATTGAGGGTTGATTCAAAATAAAATTTACAAATATTTACTCAATATTGGGCCAAGAAGCAACTAAATGGGTTTGAAATGTTATTATGGGTAGTTATTTTTAGAATTTGAAACAAAAACTTTTCCTTTTCATGTTTTAATAGTCGACAAAAGGACGAAAAGGTGACTCTAGTCGCTTTTGTTGGTTTAGTGAGATGGAAAGGACAAGTGCTTGATGATCTTTTCAAATTTAAGGAGTCAGAAAAGAACAAAATGACTATCAGGACACTCTAGGAAAAAAGGATTACCAAATAACTGCGAACTACAATATACACCTTAGTAAATAAATTTACGAAGGAGTTGACGTACGTGCAGGAAATCTCCCCGAATGTTGTTTCTGGTGTATCACATTTACAAGGTGGCACACTTGGCTTCCTACGGATAAAGGTTTGCAACCTATGAGGGTCTCCCTTTATATACTTGACAGTACAGGGAGCACAAGTTTGTGTTAGCGCTATCTAATGCAAGAGTATTGTGAACGACAGTTGTTGAGTTTTATAGATGCCATAACACGTCTCTAGCCTAGACCACTAAGTATGAGCGTTAATGTTTCAAATGATCCTTAGATTAATTGAGGTAAATTTTAAGTTTAATCTTGAATTAAGTTTCAGTTTTGAAGGCTCAACGATGTCACATGTTTCTATAATGAAACTAGATGATGAAAATGAAACTTTTCATTCGATGAAGGCTATTTTAACAAAGGAAGAGAAACAACTAATCAATGCATAAAACAATCCTAAAATCATAAATACAATTTTTCAATGCAATAAGTAAAAATAAAATTTAATCTTTCATTCTACTAATAAATGCAATGCCATAGAAATGAAAATATTTTTCTTTTCACTAAAGATGCAATAATGATTTTCCTTTCACTTTAATGCAATCAATGCAAATTTGTGCAAAAGAGAAAAAGAAAATGAAAAAAAATTCACTAATCATGAAAATCTCTTCCACTTTCCGATTTGAATGCAAGAATTGTTTCAAAAATACTTCAATGATATACACTTTCACTTTCCGAAACACAAGAATAACAACAAATACTTTCTTTTGATTCAATAAAAAACAAACAATTTTGTAATCTATTGCTTGCTAATGGAACTAAAGTGATTTTCAAAGAATCTACTTGATTCGACACTAATGAAAACAACTTTATACCAAATACCCATAAGTGACTTGCAGAAGATGTCTAGATGCAAAAAGGCTCTTTGAACAAGGTAACCGATCTCTGAAGAATGGATCAATAAGTGAATGAAGGGTGAGCTAGAAACCCTAGAAAGAAAATCAAGCTTCAAACACACTTAAACCAAATCAAGAGGCAATTGCAATCGGACAAACATTTCAACCAAGACAATGACACTAAAATCACATTAACAAACCATTGCTAGAAGGAAAAATACTGAAATCAAGAAGAAAAAGCCTAATTTTCTTTAACCTCTGGGATCATCACACCTATCATAGGCAAAACAATGATAATCACGACTATAATTAAAACATCCGCGATGTCATCGTGACTGTCAGGGAGAAAACCAAAATGGTTGAGAAAGATGAGATAAAACTAAAAAATCTTCAAGATCAACAAAAACTAAGAACCTTCGAGCAATCACCAGTAAGTGAAAAAAGTTTCAGACAAACAAACAATCCTGAAAATGAATGGTTGGTCAAACTCAAAAAAAAGTAGGATGAAGGATGGAATGGAAAGGATCATAGTCTCCCTAGTGCAGTCGTCATTTTGTTGTCTAGGTAAATCCTCTCTACGGATAGAGATGATCCCTATAGCCCATGAGTGGGACTAGAAACCCTTGTCACAATCTACTAGGCACTTTCCTAAGTTACAATTGAAAAGATAGACGAAGAAGATGTCCTACCTCATTCCAATGCTATCAAGTTGTCCTTTGTTGAAGATCTTGAATCACTTGCGTCACGGGCTCGTTCCTACTAATCATAATGTTTATGAACCTACACAAGAGATTAAGATAGAACAAGGCATGCAAATACAAATAGCATATTCAAAAACAACCTACCTAAATGATCAAGGAATGTTAATATAGATGATACATGAGCATAAACATCAACGGAAAATGAACTAGTAGTTGTATATTAATAGAAAAGAAGAAGAAGCATACAACCAAGCCTTGAGGTTGATAGGCTATCCTTGAATGAATGTCCAAGTCCAAGCTAAGCTCTCCAAGCACTCCTTCTCCAAGCCAAATGAGTAGAAAATAGGCATAATCTTAGCATAAGGGTGAGAATAGACATAGACCAACCATTTCGAAATGGGAGAAGATGAATATATAGGTAGGAAAGGGAGTTAAGAGCTCTCCAAATATAGGATTAGGCCCTCATGTCAAGGAGGTAGCTCATAGGGATAAAACTAAGAGGCCAAGTTGGGAGAACTCGACCTCATCTAAGCCAAACAACCTCCAGCTTGCCACTTTAGAAGCTTCCAGATCATGAAGTTTCTCATCCTATTCGGGAAAATTGCCTTTTTAGGATCATCATGGGTATACAAGTAAACAGAGTGATGCCATCATGGGTCGAGTATAGTATAACAGGTGGCCATCACGGTTTTTAGTCTCATAAGAGCGATGACCCTCAAATTAGGGCTTAAGAGTTATTTCCTTTAGGAAAACTTCAAGGCATTTTCCAATCAATGTCTTAGGGAGGATCTGAGATGCATATATGAATGAGTACACTACATAATGGTCATGTTTCAGGCACTTCAGGGTATGTCATAGTGAAGTGCAAGAGGTGGGAGAAAATATTGTGTAACAAAGGCTTGAAGATGGATTCTAAGAAGGTGAAGGCTATCTTGGATTGGCCAACAACTCAATCTATTTTGAGGTGAGAAGCTTCCATGGATTGGGAAGCTTCTACCATAATTTCATTAGAAATTCCAACCACATTTGTGCACCTCTTACTGAGTGCATGAAAAGGGGAAATTTTAAATGGACAACAACAACAGGGAAAGCATTTGCAAATCTAAAAAGGAAGGTGACAAAGAAACTTGTTTTGTCACTTCCAAATTTTGATGAACTATTCAAGGTTGATTGTGATGCAAGTGGGACAATAATTGGAGTGTTTTTAAGTCAAGAAAGAAAAACAATAGAATTTTTTAGTGAGAAGTAGAATGAAGCTAAGAATAATTATTATGTATATGATCATGAATTTTATGTTGAAAATAGCAACAAGAAATGCTAAAAATAGAAATGCTAAAAATAACATTGCTATAGATAGCATTTCAGGATATATTCGAATTTTAATTTGTCCTTGAATTAAAATTGAGAATTAAAATTCGAATTTAGTCTCACCAACTGTTTGAAAAATAATTAATTAATTCATGTTTGTGAGAATAATTTCAACAAAATCACATAAAAAATCATTTTGCCAAAATTATTCTCACAAACAAGATTATGGATCACAGAAGTCTGAATTCCTTAATAATTAATTCATCTTGAGTTAATTAGTTGGAGAAATTCAAACATGAAGTCTTTGTGAAGACATGCAACAATTATCCCTTTGATTGAGGAAGTTATCCCTTAATTAAGTGTTGGAAATAATACTGAGAGGGGGGGTGAATCAGTATTATCACATCAATAAAAAATTTTCATTTCCATATTCAGATTCATATATGCTACTTCCACAACTTCTTATGATTAAGTTAGTTGATCCTTAATGAGTGCATTAGAACATTATCAACCATATTAACAGTAAACATGTGCAGTAAAATAGAACAGATCATCATACATAAGCCACACACATGAACACCATGATATAAGGTGGAAACCCAATGTGGGTGAAGACCACCTGCTGCAATATGTCTCTGTCTTCTTTCAATTAGAAACTTCTTTCTACAATTGTACTGGTGCAGTCCTTTACCAGTATGCAGGCTGCAACCTGCAGAGAGCTACAACCCTCTCTCATTTTCCAGACTCTCCTGGAAGGGAGCTACAACCCCCTTAGCTCTTGCACTAGCCAAGATATTAGTACGTAGGTGCTGGCCTACAGAAGGTTACAACCTTCTCTTTCTTCCAGGGACCACGTTTCATAAATTTTTCAAACTGGATCCATGAACATCAATCAATCATCAAGAATTTCTGCATCAAACAATCTCCTTTTCACCAATTAGCACTAAATCAAGTAGACACTTCTCTGACAGCTGTATCCAAATCACAGTAACTGTAACCACACACCAAATCTAAAACCAGAACAACAAAAAAATACTATCATTCAAGCTTAAAGATTAAGACCCATCAATAGAACTTATCCTTCTCCTTGCGCTTAGGTTCCTTCTTTATTCAGATCCAGATCTGCACCATAACCCAATCACAGTATTCCAAATCTAGCACTTTATTAGATATTCAATAATTCAGATGATGCTTTGCCAAATGATCTCCTTCCCCTTTTGTAGTCTTAGGCCTTTCACAATACCACGGTCCAAAACCATAATAACACAATACCATGAACCCAATACTTGGGATCAACACTTTTGGATGCAATACCACGAACCAAAACCATAGGATCAAAAAACTGTCGAACCAATACCATGAACCAACCATGAAAGTGCGTGAACTTTTCTCCACATGAAATAAACTTTTTCTCCACATAAAAGTGCGTGAAATTTTCTCCACATGAAATAAACTTTTTCTCCACATGAAATAAACTTTTTTTCCACATAAAAGTGCGTGAAATTTTCTCCACATGA
>APFE030715447.1:46267-102150 GCA_000404065.3 Pinus taeda | reverse complement strand
TTATAACCTAAACGATGTTCTAAGTCAATTGGCTCAAGGTGATGTATGTGAATGGTTAATCAAGGTACTTCTGCAATAGATTAGGGAACAATGCACATTTAACTAAGCCTTGAAAAGAATGCTTGAAACCTAGAGTTTCAAGGTGTAACTCAACAAAAGTGTATCTAGGCATACAAGCGCATAGAAAAGGTTTACTTAAAGATAATATCAACAATACAAGATGGAAAACGTTCAAATAAGCCCTTATGTGAAGCCTTATATAAGTTTAAGGCTTATTGGGGTACTAATTACCTAGGGTTGATGATGTCATCCTACAAAGGCAATTTTCACCGTGAAAGAGGCTAGATTTTGAGTGTGTGAAGTCAATCAAGGTGAAAAGAAGCTAAAGTATCTTCAAAGATTTGTTACCTCAAGCAGTAGTTAATTCTACCATTTCCCTAATCCTAGAGCCTCGCCTTGAAGGGCTTAGGAAACTAGAAAAGAAAGAAAGAATAAAATTTTCAAACAATTTTGATCATCGCACAGATCCTAGTGCCTTTCCCTAGTGATGGATAGTGAGGAGGGTAGAGCTCATGCTAGGCTTTTGGCCATGTACTAATTATGCCTTGGCCATCTTTTGCATTTTAACTTTTTCTTTTTCTTTGTTATGGCTATCTTATGCTTTTGCATCCTTATAGTTGCATCAATCTCCAGGGAAAATATTTTTAACCCTACTCAAGGATGTGGATGTATGAATGCCAAATCCCATTAAATCAATGATAGTTAACTCGAAGGATGGATGTTGGATCAAGGGAATGATGAAAGATGTTAGGTATGGAATGGTAATGGACACACTACTTCGATCAAAGTTTCCAAGTAGTGCCACTAGACTAGGGCTAATCACCAACCCCCCTAGTAAGGTGAGAAAACAAGTTTATAATTAAGATTGATCAATCATCTAGATCACCCCTTTATCCGTGTTAAAATTCCCAAAATATTAAGTAAAATCACTTGATTGCAAAATAATTAAAGTATCTTCTGAGTGGTTTCAGACATTCATTCAAGAGGAGTGCCGAATGGTGAGAGGTGCATGACCAGTGCAAATGGCGGAGGAATGAGGCATACCATGAAATTGAGAATGTGTAGGGTTGTTGGTTGGATGTGTTGGAAATACTGAGAGGGGAGTGAATCAATATTTCTTAGCAATTAGCACTTTTTAATCATTTTCAGAGCATTTGTTATTCTTCAGTTATTATTAATGTAATTCTTCAACAATTATAAACAATAATGAGTCGTAACAACACCATACAACAATGAAGGAAGATAAAACAATAGACACATATTTATAGGTGGAAAACCCGCTCCGGGTCAAAAATCACCAAATTCTTCTCTAGTAGTTGTCTTCTTCTCTCTTTAAAAGAAATCTTAATTACATAAAGATTTCAGCTACAACTGAGGGGTGTAGCAACCCCTTAATTCACAGACCACAACCTGTAGGATGCTACTAAAACCTAATATCCTGTTGCAACTAGAAGGATGCCACAACGCCTTGTAGATCATGCGACAACTTGATGAGTTCCCCAACAGTGTGTTTGCCAACTGTTGTCGGAAAGGATGCTTCGCTACCATGTTAGTTTATTAGCCATGTCAGAGTATGCACAACAAAAAATGAAATAAATCACACATGCATAGCAGAAATCATAAGACAACAAGTTTAACGTGGTTCACCCAATCAATCTGGGCTACATCCACCAAACAGAGGCATCGGCAATCTTTTATTCAACAGGAGATTACAACAACAGATTTGCATATCTGGAATTCTTTTTCCTCACACCTTCTCATCACACATATCCTCTACGGGCTTACATTTTTATAGCTGGGAGTAGAAAACTAAATCATAAATTCACTCACAGCAAATATAGGATGCAATAACTCCTCATCAGAAAAATGGAGTTAATTTAGCAACAAATCCTATTGTTGTCACATTGAGATTTTTTCCCAAATTTAATTAACAGAAAATCTCAACAATCTCCACCTTGACAACAATTAGCCTGATACCTTGTTCCCTTATTATTTTATCTTTTCTGCAAGCCAACGTAGCTTCTCTAACAAAACTGGTTTCGTGAACATGTTTGCACAGTTTTCCTTTGTATGTACTTTTTCAAGAGAGACTCCCCTTTCAGTAATAACCTGTCTTACAAAATGGTACTTGATAGGTATATTCTTTTATTTACTATGATAGGCCAGATTCTTAGCCAAATGAATTGCACTTTGACTATCACAAAATAACTTGATGTTGTCCTGTAACCCATCAAACTCACCAAACAAACCTTTCAACCAAATCGCTTCTTTGCAAGCATGTGAAGCAACTATGTATTCTTCTTCAGTAGTGGATAAAGCAACAATATTCTGTAGCTTTGACATCCAGCTAATAGCTCCACCTGCAAGAGTAAAGACATATCCTGAAGTTGACCTTCTCTTATCCAAATCACCTGCAAAATCGGAATCAACATATCGCAACAAATTCACTACTCCTGTTGATAGCGATTCCAGTAACATTGTGCCCTCAGATTCTGAAGCACCCATTTCAACTGCTGACCAATGTTCTTTCCTGGATTCGCCATATACCTGCTAACAACCCCAACTGCATGTGAAATATTTGGCTCGATTACAAAACCAATCGCACTTACATCAAACAACCTACTACTTGGCATATGGAATTCGAGACATATATTCTTTTTCTTCATTTGTATTAGGACATAAACTTGAAGAAAGCTTAAAATGGGAAGCTAAAGGGACTGAAACAGGGTTCACATTGTTCATACCAAACCTCAAGAGTATTTTCTCAATATATTTCTTTTGTGATAGCCACAGCTTACCATTGCCCCTGTCTCGGAAAATCTCCATGCCCAAAATTTGTCTTGCTGCTTCTAGATCTTTCATATCAAACATCCTAGCCATCTGAGCCTTTAACCTGTTGATTTCTGTTATGATTTTGCTTGCTAAAAGCATATCGTCAACATACAACACTAAGATAATGAACATGCCATTACTTAATTTCTTAAAGTAAACACAATGATCATATTCACTTCTTATATAGTTTTGACTCATCATGAAAGAATCAAATTTCTTGTACCAATGTCGACGCGACTGCTTCAAACCATACAATGATTTCTTGAGTTTGCAGACAAATTTCTTGTTGCGATTTTGAACAAACCCTTCCGATTGTACCATGTAAATCTCCTCATCTAAATCTCCATGTAGAAATGCAGTTTTAACATCTAGTTGTTGTAATTCTAAATCAAGTAAAGCAACTAATGCTAACACAATCCGAATTGAAACAATTTTTACAACTGGTGAAAATATCTCATGAAAATCAATGCCTACTTTCTGAGAAAAACCTTTTGAGACCAACCTTGCTTTGTACCTGTCCTCTGTATCATCAACACCCCTTTTCAATTTGTAAACCCATTTACATCCCACGGTTTTTCTGTCTTTAGGAAGTTCTACCAGATCCCATGTGGCATTCTTGACGAATGCCATCATCTCATCCTTCATAGCTTCTTTCCACTTATCACTTTTAGAACCTTCTACAACTTCCTTATAGCACAAAGGTTCATCATCATTAGTTGCTAAAGCAACTGAAGTAACATAATCATCATACCTTTTAGGAGAATTTTTGATTCTCGTGGACCTCCTTAAAGATGTTTCTGGTACTTCCACAATTTGCTCTTTTTTATCTGTAGGAACTTCTTCATGATCAACATCTGGAACACGTTCATGATCTGCATCTGAAACTTGTTCATGATCTGAATTTGAAACTTGTTCATCTGGACTATCATCAGTGTTTGAAATGGTTTCAAACTGAATGTGTTGAATCTTAGATACATTATCCTGTTTCAATTTATCATCTACATCTGGATTTTCAAGTGAAGATTCATTAAATTTAACATCTTTGTTAATGATGATCTTGTGAGTAGTAGGATCCCACAACATGTATCCCTTAGTCCCATCACCATATTCAACAAAGATATATCTTTTTTATTTAGGATCTAATTTAGAACGTTGATGTTTCGGAACTAGAGCATATGCATCACAATAAAAAACTTTCAGTTTAGAATAATCACAAGGATGACCTTTCCATACCTCTTGAGGAATTTTGCATCCTATTGCAGTTGATGGTGATCGATTTATCAAATAACATGCTCTAGAAACTGCTTCTGTCCATAATTCCTTCTGCAAATTGGCGTTACTAAGCATACTTCTTGCTCTCTCTAAAAGAGTCTTGTTCATGCATTCAACAACTCCATTTTGCTGAGGAGTATATACAGTGGTTTTATGTCTTTTGATCCCAGCGTCCTTGCAATAATTATCAAATTCCTTTGAAGTAAACTCACCACCATTGTCAGTTCTTAAACATTTAATGGTTCTTCCAGTGATGTTTTCAACTAATGCTCTAAACTGTTTGAAAACTGTGAATACATCAAACTTCTTCTTTAACATGTAGACCCACACTTTTCTAGAGAAATCATCAATAAAAGATGCAAAATATGACGATCCTCCATATGAGGTTGTAGAAGATGGACCCCAAACATCAGAATGGATATAATCAAGGATTCCCTTACTAGTATGTTTTCTAGTTTCAAACTTCTGCTTGCTTTGTTTCCCAAATAGACAATGTTTGCAGAAATCTAACTTAACAGAGTTTAAATTAGGAAGTAACTTACAATCAGATAAAATCTTTAAACCTCTTTCACTCATATGGCCCAACCTTTGATGCCATAAACAAATATAATTACTGTCATTTTCAGATACTGTAGAAACATGATCTGACTCTGTTTTTCCTTCTAACTGAAAAAGATTTCCAACCTTCTTTGCTTTCATTACTAGTAAAATTCCTTTATAAACTTTTATTACTCCACCTTGAATAAAAGTTTTATATCCATTAGTGTCTAGTACTCCTAGTGAAATGAGGTTTTTTCTTAGTTCAGGTACATGTCTTACATCAGTTAGAATTTTATTTGTCCCCTCAAACATTTTAAGATGGATGCTTCCGATTCCCACAATGTTATATGTGACATCATTTCCTATGTAAACTACTCCATCATTGATTGATTTATAAGTTTTAAACCATTCTCTATGAATGCACACGTGATTTGATGCACCAGAATCTAACAGCCAACGTTGATCATGATTAGACAAACTAACTGATAACACTTCATCACTCATACCTGAAATGGATGTCGAACCTGTATCTGTCGTGTTTGCTCCTTTCTTCTCTATCGAAGAGTCTTCTTTGGATGTTTGTTGTCTCTTCCAATATTCCTTCTTCAAATGTCTCGATTTGCCACAAAACCAACATTTTACCTTACTCTTGTTCCCTTTCGATTTTGAACACAAGTTGTTGTGCTTACTGAAGTGTCTTTCTTTAGAACGACCTCTGACCATCATTGCTTCTGATATAGAGGTTTCTGAATTTGACCTCTTCCTTGTTTCTTCGGAAAACAAAGCTCCAACAACATCATCAAACTTAAGGATTTATGATGAACGAAGACTTATAGAACTAACAAAATGATCCCATGACTCGAGCAACGAGCATAATAAAGTTATAGCTTTATCTTCTGATTCAAATTTTACTTCTATACTTTCTAACTGCACTAGGAGAGTATTAAAGGTATTCAAATGATCAGAAATAGATGTACCTTCCTTCATGCGCAAACTGTATAACTGTCGCTTCAGAAGAATCCTATTGGTTAAGGATTTTGTCATGTACAGCTTTTCAAGCTTTGTCCACAAACCAGCAGCAATTTTCTCTGACACGATGTTAAACAAAACATCATCTGCCAAACACAGTAGAATGTCGCTCAGTGCTCTTTCATCCAAGTCACTCCATTCATCATCTGTCATGGTGTAAGGTTGTTTGGCTTTTCCCAACAATGCCTTCACCACGCCTTGTTGCACAAGTAGATCATACATCTTCACTTTCCAGATCTCGAAGTTTTTTTTGCCATTGAACTTCTCAATCTCAAATCGAGCACTTTGAGTTTTTGCCATGTTGTGTCACACAAAATCTCCAATTCCAACTTTTAATAAATGAAGTTTTTGTTAAAAAATTCCTTTGCCTTATAATATAATGCCTTTACCTTATAATCATATAACACCCAATCATGCTCTCATAAAGACCCTTTCCCAAGCCTTAATAACAGAGATATGCAATTGTATATATCACTTTCCAGGTCAATGTAATTAAAAATTAAACCAAACGAAAATCGCCTCACTATTTAGATGGCATCTCGAACAAAATAAACCATTTCGTTGATTCTTATGGTTATATTTAGAGCAATTCGTGAAAAATTTTAAGTTTCTAACAACTCACATTTCGTATATTCACGGATATTAAATTTCTAAAAAACACTTATGCCAATAAAAGTATCGTTTTCATTGAATTAAAATCTCTGTTCGCATCTTAATATTGTATTTTAAGATCAAAACAATGTACCCATACTTACTATTCTCCATGCATTCATTCCAACGCTGCACCATCTGCGCTCTGCCAGTTTTTATATATACGTTGGCCAATTACAAAGTCATTCCTCATCGACTCCACCTGCACTGATCAACGCACTAGTCCAATGCACTGGTCCATAGTCAGTCTAACGCACTGGTCCAATGCACTGGTATTTGCGCAGCAGACTTGGCATCTCAGGCTCTCGGGCACAGCCAACAGGCGCCACGGCACTGTGTATTTGCACTGATCCACGCAGCACGCAGCAGACTTGGTGTCTCTTGGTCTCTGTCACACGTACCAACTCAACAGCATTGCTCTGATACCAATTGTCAGAGTATGCACAGCAGAAACAAAACAAATCATACACACAAAAGAAATCATCAGACAACAAATTTAATGTGGTTCACCCAACCAATCTGGGCTACATCCACCAAACAGAGGCATCGACAATCTTATTACTCAACAGGATATCACAACAACATAATTCCTCACACCCTCTCAGCTCTAATATCCTCCACGGGCTTACATTTCTATAGCTGGAGTAGAAAGCTTAATCATAAATTCTCTCACGAAAAATATAGGATGCATTAACTCCTCCTTAGGAATAAATGGAGCTACTTTAACAACAAATCCTATTGTTGTCACATTCATAAGATTTTTTCCAAAAATTAATTAACAAAAAAATCTCAACAAAATAACTATCTGATCCAAATATAAGCAGCCTTCTTCCTGAGATGACTGTTATTATGTAAATCAGATCTGCACTTATTATAAATAGAAGTTTTGGCTTAGAGGCCCCTTCAATAATTTCAGTGTGAAACTGAGTTACTTAGACAAGGGAAATGAGTGTAAGCACAAATCTATATAATGCAAACAATGTTTCATTAAAGCTCACAAAGATAAATTAATTCTAAACTCAACTTTCATACTTAGAATGCTTGGAAACTTCACTCAGAAATAAAACATGATTTGTAGAGGAAAGAAAATGAACTTGCAGGAAATAAAAGGACTTCCAAAAATACACTAAGCAACCTTCACTTGTAGAAACAAAAATGCACCGATGAAAGTAACTAAAACACACTCCATTTGCAGAAAGGAAATTAAACATGCATCAAGGGAAAACAGGGTTAACAAGAAAGGGAGGAAATAAACACACCCCAGCCTACACACTTCGGATCTGAATCACACAGCTTATGAAAATGTCAAAGCCTCTTAACTATAAAAGAACAAAATATAACCTACTCAAACCTTGTGTAAAAATAAATTTAACGCACCTCACAAAAAAGGGAGAATGAGTTGGGTTCGATGGGCCCTACCCAACCATCTTGTTCCCCTGTTACGAGATCTCGAACTTCAGGTACTCAAGTAATACATCACAAAGATATTAGAACAGGAAAATGCATAACTGGTGTAGTGCTTTGTATTAAACTTCAAGAGTAGTGAATATACATCATGGATCCTAGATCCAGCCCAGAAAATATGGAGATACCAAAAGTTAAAGTATAAACCGAAATTTTCCCAACGTATCACTAGCTAGCTTCCACTAGAAACCCTATTAAATATACATTCTTAGCTCAAGGCTACAACAAAAAGTACGAAAAAAGTTTGTCTTCGGCCTCTCAACTGTTAACAAAAGACTAAGCAAGGGTTCATGGTCGAAGCCCTTGTCTTCACATCCCACATGCTCCGAGCCTAGCAAAGATGACTAGTGTTCTAGCAAAGAATCCACGCAGTTTGTTAAGTTGTCTCGGTCGTAAGCAGTAAATGAAGTTGAAGTTGACAGCTGCCTCAGAAGTGCAGGAACGAAGGATGGTACAAGAATCATTCCTGCACCAACACATCTTCCACATTGACTAATACTTTCACCTTATCGAATTACCTTAGGAAAGAGAACATATAAGTTGAAAAGGAAAATAGGATATTAAATCTATTTAATTAATAATTAAGTTCATATATAATCCTTAATATGAAAGCCATGAAAGAAGTGAAGGAAAGAGTACAATTTTAAGAGAAGTGCGGGAATAAATAGGCTCCAAGGTTAATATAGAGGCTTAGGTAGTGTGTTTGAGGTAAGATAGAGGTTAAAAATAGGACAATTCAGTTGACCAACATCCTCCCATCCCCATCTTGTTGTGTGTCCTCACACAACCTTACCTTCTGCAAAAATATTGTAGAAATTT
Source organism: Pinus taeda (assembly GCA_000404065.3). Classification (NCBI taxonomy): domain Eukaryota; kingdom Viridiplantae; phylum Streptophyta; class Pinopsida; order Pinales; family Pinaceae; genus Pinus; species Pinus taeda. Next base: position 93,483 of record APFE030715447.1, on the reverse strand, counting down.
CACTTGTAGAACAAACCGATATATGCAATGTCCTAAAGCATAATACTTGTTCTACTTCTACAAAACATTAAGCGGAAGCATAATCGAATTCATGAGCAACATCAAGTAGAAACATGCATAATTGATCAAGAGAAATAATCACACATAACACAAGATATATCAAGGGGAAAGCACCAGCATAAAACCCCAATAAGGTATTATCAATCAAGTGGAAATCCTCTTCAGCATACAAAAAGAATCAGCTCAATAGCTATCCTGCTCTCTCTATAATCAGAAGATCCTGATGATCTTCAATCAGAAGATAAAAATCATGGACTACCTAGGCCTCATTATATAGGCTGAAAATTGGCCTAATCATACCTACTGTCACCTCAAGTCCACCTACATAGTCATAGAAGAAAATATATTTCTTCCTCATGCAAGGAATACTTACTGGAAATATACTATCATCTAATAGTACACTGTCCCACATCTGATCTCAACTGGGTCTTTGACAGAACTGACATGCAATAGTTATCCACGAGTGAATTATTAGCTATCTAAAATAATAGTTGTCACATGCGTGCAAGCATTAACAAACTATATTTTATTATTTTAACAACTTGTTAAAATAATCTAACTGGACTTGACTAGTTAGAACTAATTCAAATGATTCTCTCATTATAGAACTCATACTTATTCCCTCAATCAGTGGAGGAAATTAAGGATAAATTCCTCAATCAGTGGGACAACTCATGTGCATGCTCACAAAGACCTCAAATCCGAATTTCCTTAACTAATTAACTTAACTGAATTAATTAATTAATATTTCCAACTGTTGTTAAGACCAAAATTAATTTTACTTCCTATAGATAGACTAGGGACAAATATAAATAGGAAGGGACCCAGAAATGCTATTTTTAGAACTTTCTATTTTTAGCAATTTCACCTCTCACCCAATGTGGCCAATGACCTCACTGGCCAAACTGCTATTTTTAGACATGCTATTTTTAGCACATTCTAAATTTAACATTTCTTGTTACACATTTTTGAACAAAAATGGCATGGAGAGCTCCCTTTAATCCTATATATGAATACTGATCCCATTCCTAAGGTGACCATAACATTTAGATGCTTGAAATTTCCACAATGTTTCTTGTCACTTTCACTCTCACACCTCCTCCATTAGTTCCACATTCCTACTCTATAGCACTGTGCTTTGTTCCTTCATAGCCTAGTTTAGTATTTCAAGTCCATAAATACATTGTTACAGTTCTTCGACCTGGCTATGCATATAGAGAGCATGGTATTCCTTATTAAACTCCTCCTATGTCGAAAGACTTTCAGCAGTTAACTCATAACAAGTGACGGTGTCATCGAGGGCAATGTCACATTGTATTTCAATAACCTGCATTTCAATGTCACCTTGATCTACTTCCAGTTCCTTCCCTGCACTTGCATCAAGTGTCTTCAAATTTTTCCTTTTCTTCATTTTCCCAACTAAAACTAACAGAGGAGTGTTATCTTCCTCTGCACTAAACACCGATTGAACTGCAACATCTGCAAGGAGAGAGATTATCTTCAATTGGTGAACTGGGTTGTGAATCGTGTATATTTATTGGAGAGGTTGATGTCGTATGGCCTCCCTTTGAGGAAGAAAACCTACTTTTGATAGAGCTCTTGGTTATTCTTTTTGAAGGGCCTGGGTTTCAATTTTGGGTTCCTACTTTTCATCTAGCACTAACTTCTTAGATGGGGTTTTCTTCTGCTTAGCCTTACCAGTCTGTGGGGTTAAGGGTTTACTCTTTCAGTGGGGCCTCCCTTTAGTGACCTTACCCTTCTTTCACAATGAATTCATTGTTCTTCCCTCTTGGAATGCTTTCAAGAACCCTTCCCAAGTCATATTATTCCCCTCTACCGCCTTTTTAACCAGAATTGAAATCAACCCATAATGACATAATTTGAATCTAATTTGGCTTTCCTGATTTTTCTGAACACTTTTAGACATCTTTTCTAAACTCTTCAACAAGAAATATGGGAAGTTAATTAAATTACTTGATTCAAAATGGAGTCGCAACCAAATGTGGTATAAGAAGGTTAATTAATACTGAGCTTCACAAGTAAGAAAATTTTGCAATATGTATAGCAAATGCTTCCACTTCTCTATCATTGCATTTCATTGTAACCCAACCTTCTAGTCCACCTCTTGATTCTTATCGACCAAAAATCTGCGCTAGGCTCCTTCCTCGACCTTTTCCATTTTAAACAATAGCTCTTCTATATAGCTTCCAACCCCGTAGCTTGTGCAATGAACTGTTCAATCACCTCAAATTCTAAGGACCCCACCTTAGCTTTGCTTCCATTGAAAGTGTGAGAAAATTTTAGCGTGACAGCTAAATCATTGCCATCAAACTTGAGCAGGAAGGGGAGAAATTCTGATTCATGCAGCAAAGACAAACTACCCTTATATTTGGTCGTCTTCTCCAATTCTCTTATAGACCATGGTTCAATTTGAACAGGTGCAATAACTGTTCAAAATTCACTTGATTTCTCAAAATTATGAAAGTACTCAATAGGATATTTATGAATTTTTCTGAAAGAATTTTCAATTACCGAATCAACTACACACTACTATATCAGCATTCTTCAACCGTCACACTCCCATCATGAAAATTTTAGTCTTAGAAAAGATGCAATATGACATGATTCGATGTATATGAGGAAATGATGATTGGTAGAGGGTGATAGTCATGGAGAAGTTTTGTTATAAAAACAATGCAAGGTATCATATAGGATTAGGTCATCATTAATTATTGATAAGGCTCAGGGGTGAACGTTAGATTATTTGAAGATTTCACACACATCCGTAATTAAGTCATGTTTTCGCATAGGGTACATATGATACTTATATAAAGATAAGATTTCATAACTAAATGCCTTTGTGCTTTAAAAAATTCTTTCCTAATTAGTAATGATAAAACAAATTCTAATCGAGTGTAGAAAAAATTATTGCATGCTATAATTTAAAACAGTGCATCCATTTATGACTGAACAAGGTCCGTGTACTTAATGAAATTAAATTTCTCATGCTCCTAGACTAAACTCTTGTTCCAGACATGCATTACTATACCAGACATTCCTGTACTATAATGCTTCAAAATTCTTTGGTTCCTGCACTAAGACACACATTCATGTACTGAGGACTACCACCATTCCTACATCGGAATACATGTTCTTGCACTCGCAAGCACACAACAATGCGTATTCCTACACCAGTAATTCCAAAATTCTTGCACTGAAACACACATTCCTGTACTGAGGAATATCAATGTTCCTGTTAGCCTTGGAGGCAAATGACCCAAAAATGGATCCAGATATGTGTCAAAGTCTCCAAGTGTGTTTTAAAATCACGCAAAGGGGTCCAAAAATACTCTTCCAGTCTTCAAAAGTGCTTAAAGTCATCCATCAATCAAAATCTGCGCAATAGGAAAGCCCTTGGAAGGGCAGAAATACACTATTGGAGGCAAAACACACTTCAAACACCATGAAAACCCATTACCGCATGCTTAAACTGGGCATTGCACAACCACTGTTAGATCTAGCTGATCAACGGCCCAAATCTAATGGTGAATTGCATATGGTCGAGCAGAGGTGGTAGGCTTAAAGTGGGAGCATGACACCGCTGATCAGTGATCACCGATGATCGTATCGGCGAGGAGCTATGTTATATATATATAAGGCCCGGGGAATGAGCGATCAGCGATTGCGATCGGATCACATCACTGTATCGCATCGGGGAAAACCAAAGGAGCGGGGTTTTAACATATGCATATGGTGCAACCCAATAGCCGGACCCAAAAGGGTTTCAGAGTTAAAATGTATATTTTTCCAGTTCCGCCAGCAGCCAACTTTTAATGTATTTTATGTATTTCGTTGTTTAAATGAAATACACAGGAACACATGGTAGCACAGATACCGATGAAGCCCATACCTAAAAGGGTCCAGGAAGTGAAACCTATAATATTTGAAGTCCAGAGGGGGGGCCATTTGTAATGTATTTCCAATTTTTTTTTCGGGTTTCCAAATACAAGGAAATACATAGGACATGGCCGAGTGTGACTTGTGATAACCCTAAGGGCGGACCCGATGGGTAAATGAACCATGTTTGAATATCTTTGAAGTCTAAAAAGGACAAGGAATGGCGGGGTTTCATAGTATGGTTGTGCTTTCTGTTGATAACAGAAACACTCACAGTTTGCAGTTGAAAGAGAAAACAAAGGCACGCGAACCCTTTCCACTACCCAAGAGAGGCCGAGAGATAGGGACAGAGGCCGGAAAGCATCAATATACAACGCAGCTCACTCCCTAAACCGACATAGAGGCTGAGAATAGATAGTGCAACAAAGCCACAACAAAAACTGATCATGGAGCATCAACAACCCTGGCAGCACAGCTAAAATATCTAAAAGTTGTTATTCCTTTGTCAGAAGGAGGAAAAACATCCAAGCCATGCTTTCCTTCAGGGAATCAAACGGTTAAGGGATAGAAGTGATAGATTAAGACTCTGAGCATTCTAGAGAGCTCAGGAGCATTGTAAATAGACTATAAAAGGCAGAAAACTAAATGTAATAAGGGTTCAACTTCTGGAGATTATTCCTCTTTTGTTCCTTCAAGTTTCTCGTCTTCATTCCATAAATACAAGCATCTTTTTCCATTATATGTTCAACATCCATTCTCTTTTTTGTTCTATGCTTGCACTTGAACAGTTTGTTCATGTTTCCTTTGTGTCTAAGGCCAGATAACTATTATCTTATATATGCTTTGAGAACTTAGATTTGCAAGCTTCTTTGCTACCTGTAGCTAACCATTCATATGTGGTCATATATGCATCTACCAGTACAATCAGTATTATATTTTGATGTCTGTAGCTAGTCATTCATACATGTTTATATATGCAAATTGCTGAAATAGTTAGTATTCTTCATCTATCCATTAAATCTACAAATTATTGAGCACTAGTGGTTTAAAGCCTTGTGTTCTTGAGGGTGTTCATGCATGCCTTGAGTGGGAATATAGTTGAAATGGTCATTTGACTTGAACCAAACCATCATCCTTCCACTAGTTCTGAGAAAACTATTGAAGATTATATGTTACCAGGCATCTCCGAGCTGCAACCTAGGAGAGTTTCTTGGAGTGCTAATAGTTCTTGCACTCCAAAGTGTTGTGGTATATCTATAGAAAGAGGTTTCTAATAAAAATACAAAATACACGCTGAATCTTGAAAAATTTGCGGAGTTTTCAAACGATGTTTTATTTGCCAGTTCCTGGTATTATCGTGTGCCTTCTGATCTGATCCATGAATTCTTATTAGATCTCCCAATACAGTCCATGAGGGAAAAAAAGAAGCAGGAAAGGGGTAAATTTTTAGAGTAGGAAGGAAATCATCAAGTGTTGGGCAGCGAATCCCCCATAGCAGGTTTTGGGGCTTAAAGCCCGAGTTTTGGTCAAAGTAATGTAAAGACCCCACAAAATGCGGGCGCGGAGCACGAGAGTCTAGGGTTGTCTGCCCTAAAATAATGTAATTTAACCTAAAATGTGTCGGCCTAAATAGAGCGAGGCTCTAAGTGTAAAAGGCAATATTTTTTCCTTAGCATTGAGAGGTAATGTTTTTGAATAAGGAATTCACTCTGAGTCTGTAAGTCCGAGTCTTGGGTTTTAGTAGTAGGAAGAGGCTCTACAACTTTTTGCACAGAGGCCTGGTAGAGTCCGTAGCTATGTGCGTGGATCCCTGCAGCTGAGTGTGCAGGTCAAAGTTGGGATTGTGACTAAACAGAGGGTTAATAAAAGATAAGTTGATTATGAAATATTGTGCATCTACTTGTAGATCTAGGTATTTATGCTTCTGTTATATCTTTGCATCTCTTTACAGTTTATGATTGCGTACACTTGTTCTGATTGTTAGAATATTGGGTCCACATACTTAAGTTAAGATCTATAATAATAAAATAGTAACGATAAAGGATTTGGACAACCCCTCTTCGTGCTAGTTACAGAACTACATGGAAGGAGTGGCAGAAGTTGCAAAGGATAGATGGTTGCGCGAAGCAGCACAAGTGCACAGGATCGGTTCGCGAACTTCTCAGACTTCATCAAGACATCCCTAGGGTGCGAAAACCTGGTTCCAACACTCTCCCCTACTACCTCGGGTGAGACCTCAATTTGCGCACCGAGGACTGTTGCCGAAAGGGTCGGTAATTTAGGGATTTGTTTGGCTAAATCACTTCCGAACCTAGGTCAAGCCCCAACAAGCCAACAAATGGTTACGTTGTCAAGACTGGGATCTGCCTAAGGGATTTCTGATGTCAGAACATTGGAATCCCACAAAGAAGGAAATTAAAGAGTGGTTGGATCAAAAGCTTCACGAGTTTGTGACACAGGAAAACAGAACTCCACAAATATCCGAGAAGAGCTGACTGGATCACTACGTATATATGGAAACACATGAGATCTTCTTCGCGTCATTCTCTTCTGAACTGTATGAGTGGATCGCGAGGTTAGCCAACAACCAGGGAAGGTACAAGCTCAATCAACCGATAGTGTGGACTCCAAAGTTAGTGCACAGACTAGAGGCATTAGAAGATAAGATCGTGCGGGTTGTGGACCATTGGCTCACCCGAATAATAGGGGGATTTATCACTGAGTTCATGGTAGACATGACCGTGAGCTGTAGTGAAGCAGAACAATGTTTTCTCAATGGACCACGAGGTAGGTACATTAAATCCCTGAATACCTGGATTAAGATGTTGTTATATGAAAAATGGGTAATGTGAATACATTAATGTTTGCAACGATGTGGAGCAGAAAGATCTACAAAGGTACCGAGGGATTAGGGAACATCCCTTGAATTTCATCTTCGCTAGAGAGCAAGGAAGAGCATGCTTGGGTCTCTCTGAGAAGTGCAGTCAGTTTGATCAGGTAGCACATTCCGCAGCTATCACCTCCACTTATGCCATCACCTGCTTCACCTACTTCACCTCCATCTTCAACCACCCCACCTCCATCAAAACTGCAGTTCAGCATGGCAAGCGTGATCAAGCTACCCATATTCAAAGGAGTAGGGAATGAGGATTCAGACCAGTTCCGGTTCATGGTAAGAGCAGTGTGGGAAGCACAAGGGGTCACAGATGACAACCTTAAGAAGGCCACATTGGTAACTGCACTGCAGGATTGCGCGTTGACATGGTATATCAAGCACTCTAATGATCACCATAATGAAGGAATATCAGAGACCCAGAATGCGTTTAACAGAGAAGTTAGCCAACCAAAATCAGAGACACAGTTAATCATCGGATTTAAAAATATTGCGATGCTTCCAGGCAAGACACCCTGGGATCTACATCAGAGGCTGAAGAGTATGATCTACGAGGCTAACATGATGCTAATGGATGCACAGTACCACGTATGGTTTGTGGCGTCTTTGACACCACACCTGAGGACTGTGCTGTCACAGCAGAAGCTTTCAAACCAGGCTGAAGCATTGGAAAATGCGATGAGGTTGCATGAAACACTGATACAGGGTTCAGGATTGGGAGTCCAATAGATCCACATGAAACTATAGAATCTATGCTTGGAGATGTAGAGTTTGAAGCAGGATAAGGCGCCACGACTAGAGGCATGCGAAGAAGTGTGGTGCATCAAATGCAAAGGCCAGGGCTATGACAAAGACCATTGTCCAGTATTCGCAAACTACTTGGCAAGAGGGGAACCAATGTCGTTGAGACCAGAGGCACAGGCAGGGCTAGGTACGTCACCCGTGCTACGGTGCATGATCTGTCAGATAGGAGGAAAGCACACGACAGACAACTATAATTTGTTGCAGAAGTATACATAGACTCCCCAACAACTGTTTTGTAACTTTTGTAGATCAATGGGCCACGATGAGCATACATTTCAGAGCTACGAGTTAATGATGGATCGAACCACAACCTATTGGATGTAGACAGAAATGCGAGCCCTCGACCCAGTAGTAGGAATGGCACGAGGTGGATTTCAAGGGCAAGGTCGAGGACGAGGAGGAATGGGGCCTGGAAGGGGAAATGGACAATTAATCTGTTACAATTGCGGAGGACCAGGGTACTATTCTCGTGATTGTACCAACCCAATGAGAATATCTTGTTCGTGCTATGCTTAGTTCAATCATGAAGCAGTAGATTGCCCTACTTTGATCACATAGATGCGCGAGAAAGGAGTACTTCAGCCTAGTCCGACTTAAAATATCCAAATGATGAGATCTGAACCACGCGAAGAAGACCCAAATGTGGATATGGTGCTCAGAAGTAGCATGACCACAGTGGAAGATAAGGGGAAGTAGCCCAAGGAAGATACATGGGTTCGTAAGGCTCCTATAAAGGAACCTGAGTTTGACTTGGAATGCGCAAAGGAGACATTTATGGAAGCTAAGAAGGGATTCACAGAGGCCTCTACTTCAGGTAGTAAGGATCAACCAGGGCTAGGAATGAATCCTTCTATGCTTACTACCTTTTTAGAGACATGCATGAAACTGCTTCGCGATAATAGGCAGTTAAAGGACTACAAGAGCTGATCATTAAGTGCATAAGGTCAGGCAAACTGCGTGTAGTCTAGAAACTTGGAAAGCATGCATTGCACACTGGGAGGGAAATGAGATTAACGGTGCAGATTAGAGAATATGAAATGGATTAGGTAATCCTGGATCTAGGTTCGGATGTGAACGTGTTACCAAATCAAACATGGGAATGCATGGGCAGGCCCGTGTTACAGTGGTCCCCTATTCAATTACGAATGACGAACCAACAGAAGATTTTGCCCATGGGGAGATTGCAAGGGGTAACAGTTGATATTGAAGGCACGAGCACACAGACGGAATTTGAGGCAATAGAGATTGTTGATGAAAAAAACCCTTACCCCGCGTTGCTAGGAATAGACTAGGCCACTGATATGAATGGAGTCATCAACCTGAAGAAGTGGAAGATGATATTCGAGAAAAATTCTTTACGCATAGTAGTTCTGATAGATCCAACCGAAGGAGTGCGCTACACTGAACATGTGCATGATGATGAGCTAGATTGCATTTACTAGATAACGACACAAGACTAGGATTGGGAAAACCCGACTGCAGATGGGAGGATCTCATGGGAGCGCGACAGTTCCTGTACTTCGGATTCAAGTGAAGAAATAGAATGTTGGCAAAACCGGTTACACGAAGTGACAAAGTTAAATTGCAACATGATGATTAGATCATTGCAGTGCATGATGACAGAAGAAAGGTAACTACCAACATATGATGCGGTAACAACGGTGGATGGATTCTTAGATAAATTTGAAATTGTAGTACCAAAACAGCAGTGGTACGGTGTGCTAGAATGGGCATTGCACGTGACACCCATAAGATGGTGGAGTACACATCAGAAGACTATGGGGAACTGCCATGAATGTAGAAGACAGATGCACTTATGGTTTGAAAGTCTCCAGCGTTGAACGCAAGCCGGGCAGCCATGATGAAGCAGTTTGCGCACCCACATGTGTCGATGGGTGCAGATGTGTGTTGTGCAAGCACATCCCAAACTAAGGATTGAAGATCAGAACACGACATGACAGCAGGAAAGGCGACACCCACCACAAATATTCCACAATAGAGCAGTCAAAAAGCTAGGTGGAATCATGAATAGAGTTCACCAGGCGAGATGAACTGACAGGGACCTACACATACCAGCGGTTTGATCGGCTCATAGGGCACTAAGGAAAAACTGGAGTGTGGAAATGACCCCAACACTGATGAGAAGAGATGAAACCAAGAGAGCAGAGAAGAATCCCTAGACCATAGCTCCTGCAGTTGGGACAGGGCGTGAGGACTTGGGTAAAGGAATTAGGCAGTTACAAGAAGCCATTCGGTGAGGAAGCATGAAACTTCGCAAAATTGACAAAGACTGGGCATGGCTGAGGAATAAAAGCATGATGTTAGATGAATAAATTAGCAAACTGGAAATCAAAGTCACGCAAGTAGGCCGTGCCGAGAAAATAGGCACAATGGGATGAGTTCTAGCCAACCCTACTACTGCATTAGAAGAAGTTGCGACCCCACTACCATTGTTGCAACCGCACCTTACTAAATAAGGGAATATACCGTACAAAGAAGAATGTGACGCACTAATGGGTGCAAGGGTAGTTGAGGGGTGCCGACGGCCCAGGCTAGCAGGAAAATTGAAGCCTCACACCGGGGGTGCAACCACCTGACTATCTGTAGGAAGCACACTCTTAGTGCTCCAAGCAGTTGAAAGAGAGCATGGGACTATAAACAAGTTTGTAGGGGAGTTGTGCAGGAAGGAGGTTACGTGCAAGATCAGTATGTTGCAGGGGTCACGGTCACGCACAAGGGGCTGAGCCGGTAGCCTAGAAGGTGACTGTTGATGTCACTGTTCATGACAAGAGGTCCAATTTAAGGAACGGAGTGAGTGGCAGGCCATTAAGACAGGAATTAAGGGCTAGATTCAAGATGATCTGCCGCCAAGAAGGTATTAATGACTCAGAAGTGGAGGGAATGGTCGAATTCAAATTCAAATGATACTATAAAATCCATTGGGGTAGCCTCGAGGCAACACTTGGTTGTTTAAGATTTGAGCCAGTATAGAGCATTGAGCACCAAGCAACCTTGTCGCCCTTGAGTACGCGACCGAGCGGATCCAGTGTAGACACTATGATAGCTGCGAGAACCAGAGTGCGATTTGCGGAAGTTACCCGAGAGACCCGTATCATCCGAGAGGAGCCTAGAGAGGCAGCAGCTGCACCAAAGTTTCCAAAGTCCCCACGAATGCCACAACCACAGAAAGAAAAGTAAACAATGGGGCCAGTTTAGGTATCACCATGGAACCCGCGGTTTAGTAAATTGTCAATGGCAGAGAAGGGAAAAACCATCACCTTTGAAACAGAGGAGGAGGAGGAATATTTGCAAGCCTTGATTGCCCATATTGAATTACAAGATGATGAGGTGGAGAATGTCTCCCAAGTGCCTTCAGCAATAAAATTACCCCCTACATCCACCCGTGGAAGGGGACAACCAAGATACCGAAGGACCTAGAGGCCACGAAGAGTGTGCTCTAGACCCCGCTCCTTCTGGATGAAATAAGGTTTGAAGGTTTGCTGATGGGACGAGTACCTAATATAAAGTTTGAAGACTGGGACTTTGAGGACAACGAGAAGTTCCTACAGTTGGTTGTGGAGAAATTACTGTAGTAGAAATGGTTACGCAATGTGTAGAAGGTTGGGTTACTCCATTTGCGGTGGATACCCCACTACCACCATGCGCCCATCACAATTTTTGTACTCTGGAAGCTATTGTGCCTAGACATGATGGGTATCTCTGGCTGGAGGATTTGATTCCCATCACGACCGATTTAATTCGTTGGATTTCTTGGCTGTCCATCAAAGGAACCAATCCCATAGCCACAACAGGAAAGAGCAGCGACTTGGACCTCGCAGAAGCTATGAAGGCCAAATATAAGCTGGAGAAGAGGAAGCGAGGGTACGTAATCGCAAGCATCAAGGACCAAGGGGTGCGTGTAGCCACCCAGCTGCTAGCCAGCAAGCTAATGAGGAAATGCAGGGTTGGTGAAGTGCCAGCATCTGTAATTGCATTGGTAAAGCAGTCCATAGAGGGGGTGCAGTTTCTCTGCGACGAGTTTTTGACAAATTATAGGGAGGCCCAGGAGCAGGGTAAGACCTTCCACTACGTGTGGTTGTTGTTATCCATCCTGTTGGTTGTAGGTGAGCTGCCAGAAGACATACAGTTTCCCATGGTTGAGGATGACCTACCCGAAGCCGTGAGGTACACCTCGCCATGGGCAACGAAAGACGTGACGAGGGTTCCCAAGATCAAGGTGTTTTGGGTGTTCGTAGAGGCAAGCATATGAACATGGATCAACCGTAGGCTGCGCTTGTCCCCTACAATATATAATAGCTTGCAAAGCATGGCAGAGTTCAAGGCGGATATGCATAACTTGTATATCTAGGCGCACAAGGATCCAACACAAACGTGGGTGAAGCTTCCATTCATTGCAATGGATGATGCAATATTTGATGTGATGGCATCATGGTCTCTAGAGTGGTGCACTCTAGACTTAGCAGAACTGGAAAAGATTGCAATACAACAACAAAAGAAGGAAACCAAGCTGTGCATCGTGAATCTGGTGAAGAGAAAGCGGCGAGAACAGGAAGCGTCCACGCAGCGGAAGGCGGCTAAGGTAGCAGCGACAACGCAGATGGAAAATACCACAACCGCACCCACCGAAGAGACTGAGGAAGGCCAGGAAATGTCCACGGAGCAGGACATACAAGGGGAGGCTGAGACAGAGAAATGCACAAACCCTACACCAAAATCGACCCAACTCAAGAGGCCGCACATCTAGGAGAAGCCAACCACGCAGAAAAAGACAAAGGAAACAAAGACCTCCAAGGAAGACCTTCATGACATTGGTGAAACAGTTCGCGATGTCACTAAGGATGGTCTTGAAGAATTAATGATGGAGTAGAAAACTGTGTTGGGGGCACTTAGAGTGCATTTGCAGGTATTACAGGTGCGAACCCTACGAATGATGACACCACACCTTGCGGAAGGTGCCTCCGAAGCCGACCAGATGTTGTGCACCCGCAAAACGAACACTTTTGTGTTACTAAAAGGTGTAGTCTTGGCAGCAGCAGAGGATGACATGAGGGGTTGGGGGGTGAATTTGGCCACCCTCCCTAGGGAAACCCTTTACCAACTGCAGGATGGGGTAAATGCTGAGCTTCGCGCCACGGAAGTTCGTGCCCTCCAAGTCTTGAGCGAGCAGAAGTTAACTTTAGAACAGCTTAGCCTACAACAAGACAACCTAGTTTCACAAACCCAGGGATTGGAACAGGACATGGAGGAGGTTTGTAGCAGCATACCGAAGTTGGCCATGCCAGCGGCACTCCCAACAGTGGAAAAGATTCACCAGCTAGCAACTGGAGTCTGCAAGGCCCAGGAGGAAGCCGCAAAGGTCCAGTTGGAGTTGAACTTGCAGATCACGGAGTTGCGACTGAAGGCACAGACCTCTACACCCTCAGAAGTCAAAGAGCAGTGCCACCACACCATTCAATCAGGGTTGGAAGAAATAGAGCAGATCATACAGGACTGCACGGGATTGTTGGATCAATCACTCTTCTCCCTCAACTCACTACAGGAAGACCCAAAACTACAACGTTTAGCGACAGAAGTGCAGGAGTTGCAGCAAGCCTATGACAATGTCCAGGGGACCGCGTAGACAGTCGCCCTTACCCAGCGACTAGCCAAAATGAAGGAAGCTCTGTCTCTAAAGGAAGAGGTGGACACCGTGTCTTAGAAAGAAGCAAGGCCTAAAGCACACATCCAGCCTTGGCTCGAGGACGCATTCACGGTCACCGCCATGATTGATGGAAAGCTGGTCTAGATGCAGGATATATATGCACTAAGGCAAGAAGGTGCCTCTAACAATGATGCATCGGAGAGTCATGCACGACTAATATAGCAGACAATGGAGGAATGCATGGCAGACATCAGCGAAGCGCAAAATTTTCTAGATGGACTCCATGTGAAGATCACCACACCAGCCAAGTGACTTGGGATGAGTCACAATGATTGTGTTGGGGGCCTATTGGGAAGCGGATCCCCCATAGCAGGTTTTGGGGCTTAAATCTTGAGTTTTGGTCAAAGTAATGTAAAGACCCCGCAAAATGCAAGCATGGAGCATGAGAGTCTATGATTTTTTTCCCTAAAATAATGTAATTTAATCTAGAATGTGTCGGCCTACCCATGGTTCGCGGACCATGGGATTGTATAAATAGAGCGAGGCTCTAAGTGTAAAAGGTAGTAGCTTTTCCTTAGCATTGAGAAGTAATATGGGTTTTTGAATAAGGAATTCACTCTGAGTCTGTAAGTATGAGTCTTGGGTTGTAGTAGTAGGAGGAGGCTATGCAGCTATGTGCACAGAGGCCTGGTAGAGTCTGCAGATGTGTGCGCGGACCCATGCAACTGAGTGCACAGATTAGAGTTGGGATTGTAACTGAACAGAGGATTAATAAAGAATGAGAAGAAAGGAAATGTTTCACATCAAAATATGCCTGAATAGTGTTGAACCAAAAATAAATGTAGCAGGAATTGACTGTGGCTTGCATAAAAAAAATTGTGTTAGCTATCCCGAACTTGCATAAGGGATCAATTCCTGGACTTAAAAACCTACTTCTTCTCGGTGATAGTTAGCACATATAAAGATCAAGCAACATTCCCATTTTATTAAAATTTAATCATCCTACCAGCATGTTGATTTTTAGGTCGATCCTTCTATGATCATGTCAGTAAACTTATTTTCATAACCACATGCAAAAAAAAAAAAAACTTTTTAATTTTTGTCATTTTTTTGGATTTTCTTTTTCTTTTATTTTTATTTCTGGAAAATAAATAATTAGATTTGTCGTAGGTTTCCACAACCACCTACCATCTTTAGTTCAGACTATTATTGCACTTGTTGCATAAAATTGTCCATTGTGAGGGGCTAAAAATACACTTTAAATCTATGCCCATTCACAAGGAATACTAGTTCTTTCCCATCAATAGTTCTAACTTCTACTACCCCATTTTCATAAAATTTAATCAATTCATAAGGTCCCATCCAACGTGTATGGAATTTTCCTTTAAGATGTTTAAATTTAGAGTCATAAAGGAGTACCCAATCACCTGGTTGGAACTGTGTATTTCTAATCAACTTGTCATGCCACTTCTTGCATTGTTTCTATACTAACACATTATGTTGAACATCTCTTCGAAATTCATCTAACTCATTTAACTACAATAGACGCTATTCTTGTGATTCTAAGAGATCTAACCCCAATTGAACTGCAGTTTGGAAATTTTTTATCTAGAACTCGATCGGTAAAAGGAATCGTTTCCCGTATACCAATTCATATGGTGTATTCTCAGTGTTGTTCCTCCAAGTGTTTCAATAAGCCCATAAGGCTTCAGGTAGCCGGTTGGCCCAATCCTTTCTATGAAGGTTCACTATTTTGTTAAGGATGGATTCGATCACCTTGTTGGTAGACTCCACCTGGCCATTTTCTTGAAGGTGATACGGTGTATCTTTCCTATGTTGAATTGTGTATTGATCCATAACACCCTGAACTATATTAGATACAAATTGCAGTCCATTATCAGTAAAAATCTCTCTAGGAACACCAAATCTATTAAAAATTTAATTAAACAAAAATTCAACAACAACTTTTTCAGTAGCAAAAGAAACGACTTTAGCCTCTACCCATTTTGTAACAAAATATGTACAAACCAAAATATGCTTTGTATTCAAATATGTTGGATTTATAGGTCCTACAAAATCAATAGCCCATTTTTTAAAGGCCTCAATCATAACTTGAGTACATAAAGGAATTTCATTGGCTTAGACATGCTGACCCATTCGCTGACAGTTATCACATTGCTTGACATATTGTTCTGCATCCTTAAACGAGGAAGGCCAAAATTTTCCAGCTCGTAAAATTTTATATACAATTCTCCTATCAGCAAAATGGCCACCACAAGGTTCATCATGGGAAGATTTCAAAATGTCAAAAACTTCTTCCTCTCTTACACATCTAGGAATAATGAGATTTGTTCCAATGTAAAAGAGGTCCCCTTGGATCTAAGAATATGAAGCACTTTTCTGTATGTTATTCCACTTTTCACAGGAAGATAAGTGAGGTGTTATTTTTCCAGTGACTAAATAGTTAGCTATGTTAGCAAACACGGGGATTTTGTTGACACATCAAAAGGATGTTCATCAGGGAAATCATCATCAACGGGAATTACTTCACCAGGATTATTCAATCTAGATAAATAATCAGCTACAACATTAGCTTTTCTTGGTCTATGAATAATAGTAACATTAAATTTTCGTAACAAAAGTAGCCACCTGGTCACTCTACTGCTAGTCAATGGTTTATTCATCAAATATTTTATAGGAGAATGGTCAGTATGTAAAAAAAAATCTTGTCCTGTAATATAGTGTTTGAATTTATTAACAACAAAAATTACGGCTAAAAAATCCTTCTCAGTTACTATGTAGTTTAACGTGGTAGGTGACACGTTTTTACTGATGAAGTAAATAGCATAGGATTGTTGGTTCTCTTCTTACCCTAAAGCTGCACCATAGCATTATCTGAGGCATCAGAGGAAATATGAAATGGTAGGGACCAGTTAGGCCCTCTCAAAACTGGTGCTTGTACTAACTTTTCCTTTAATGTCTCAAAAGTCTGTTGGAAAGTTGCGGACCAACAAAACTCATTATCCTTAGCTAATAATCCAAAACAGGGTGTACCTATCCTATAAAAGTTCTCAATGAATCTCTTGTAATAGCCCGCATGTCCCAGGAATCCTCTCACTTCCCCTTGTGTTTTGGGTGCAGAAGACACAAAATAACTTCTATTTTAGCCGAGTCTACCTGGATACCTTTGTCAGAAATCAAATGACCAAGAACTACCCCTTCTTTTTCCATCAATCTACATTTTTATCATTGAAAGCAAGGCGGGATTCTTGACAACCAAAAAGTACTTTTTCTAAATTTTTGAGGGTTTCTTGGAATGAGTTACCGAATATTGAAAAATATTCCATGTAAATGTCTACACACTTGAGGTCAGCAAAAATGGACAGCACTACCCTTTGAAAGGAAGTATTGTAGTGGCTACAACAACCCTCCAAAATTTTGGCTTAGCTTCATTTTGGAGCCTCCCTACCAACCATCCTAGCATCATGTCTTGCACTATCAAGTACATGAGATTCATTGGATTTTTAGTAGCTTGCCAGCCTATGTATGATGGTTTGTTTCACTCCCTTCATAGGCTTCCATCCTAGACTTGCGTTAGCTACTCGTTGAGCAGCTTCCTCAAAAAATTGTATAATTCTAGAGGGGAACCAGCCTTCCCTCCAGAAATTGCGCAAATGTGACTAGCAGTCTGCTGGGCTTAGAAATTGTGCAATCCTATCAATCAATATTCCTATGGAAAATCACATAATCTGGCCTAGAAATGTAGCTCAGCCCATAAATTGTGCAATTCTGGGTAGCAGTCATCTCCTCCTCCCAGAAATTGTGCAATCCCTTTAGACATCCAGCCCAACTTCCTCCTAGAAATTGCACAAAAATCTCCCTCAGTGAAGCAAGTTGTTACATGTGCCTTTAGGTTGACCAGTTCCCTTCGGGACTGAGAAAACTTGACTTGCATGCATGACCTGCCTTTTCCTGAAATTGCAAGAAGCATCCCTAGATTTTAGGGATCTATTTTTAGCAGCTAGAGGTTACATGCAGAGATCTTTTTAGAAACATTCCTCCAAGTGTAGTTTTTTCCTAGATTTGTGGTATGCGCATCATGAGCCTCAAACTTATTTATTCGAAACTTCAAAGATCATTCTTCACATCAATCTTGGAGCTCTGACATCCCACAGCACATCCAGGAGTCTTCGACACATCCGACTCAGTTATTTCTGGGTAAGTCTGCTTAACTTGTCTTTTGCAGCATTTCTGTCGCTTTTTGTGTTTTGGCTTGTGTCATTGTGTCTTCTTGATTTATGTGAATTCTTGTTGTATTTTTCATTCATGTTAGCTTGTACAAGCATCGTTTCCATTTTCATTAGCATCTCACTGTTGTCGCATGCATGACACTATTTTGCACAAACATTCACTGATTCGTCGACTCGTTTCACACTCATGCATGTTGTTACTTTTTCTGAATATTACATTCATTATTTTCATGCATATTCATTCACTACTACTTACACTCAGTATTGTGATGGATTCACTTCTTCACTTGCTTTCAGCTTCCCGTTGGCGAGTCTAGGCAACCTTAGCCTGGACTCTGCCTCACTTGAATAGCATTACACAATTCTGAGAGGGAAGGCTCTACCTTCCTCCCAGAAAATGTGCAATTCTTGCTAGTCACTGTCCTCTAGTCTTGCTTTGCATAATTCTGAGAGGTAGTGACTGCTAGCCCATAAAAGTGTGTAATGCAATCCCTCCACTGGCACCACTTGCCAGCTGAAATTGCGCATTATGCAATCTTAACACCCAGTAGGCCAATCTGGATTGTGCATTGCGCAATTCCAATAGTCAACCAACCTCCTGACAATTCAAACTTCCTGTTTCATAGTTTTGACAGTCAGTCTCCCAGCCTCCCAGTGAAAATTGTGCAATCCTTACTAGCAGTTCCCCGGGTATGTTACATGTCATCCCTCAAGTTTTCTTTGGTTTTAACTAACACATTTCTTGCCATGCATGTCATCCCTCTCCAGATATAGTAGGTGTTCACCCATATCTCACCAGTTCATGATCAATGGCTTCCAAGAGAGCAGGGTCAAAGGACACCGACAGAAGTGCCATTGGAGCAGCAATTGAACGAGTGTCTCGAGTTTTCCAAAATATGAAGACACCAAGCTGATTGTAGACAAAGACATCAAGCTGAAATGGCAAGAGGTCAATGATGCATTCTTAGGCACATTTGGGTAAGATCTCAAAGACCACCAAATCTATGTGAACATTCACAAGTCCAGCTTGTACTGAATTGCTTGCAGATATCCCGCATTCCCATGCATGGACATGATACATTGGATCGTCTCATACACTGATCTCGAGATTATGACATTGAGCAGTGTCAGCAGGACAGAGATTGATACCATTAGGGCATAGGATTATCAACATATGTACCACTTGCCAAAGCCAGTGATCACCATGGAGACACCCTTCAGCATACCTAGAAGCAATGCCAACTCCAGGGATGCCTTGAAGAACTAGGTGAAGGAGAAAGCCAAATTTAGGATGACACCCAACCATATTTACAAGACGAAGATACTGTGGAGGGTGTTTCAATACTTGGTCATATTTTCATGTTGCTTGTATGGTGAATAGAGTACCGAGACCTTCCCGCATAGTTGGGTGATCGTGTTGGACCAACTAGCTAGTGAGGGAAAAGCATGCAACTCATCTGACATGTTGGCTCACAGGCTGAAGGAACATGTAGCACAAGCTCGACAGTTGTCCAAAGGTCAGCAAGAAAAAATCTACATTTCTGCCTACATCTTGGATGCAATTTGTGCCCATCAAGAGTTCCAAGGAATGAAGTGGGCATGGACATTTGCGGAAACCTATGTGAATACTTATTGTAAATTGTTTTCCCAGTGTAGCTTTAGAGGGGTTATCACATAGTTGTCAGATCATTTTGTCACCCTGGTGTACAAGATGATATTTGAGCAGGATCTAACTTATATGTCGAAGGTAGCAATGGAGGAACTTATCGACGTAGCGATTGGTATGCCTCACCATCTGACACCTTCATATGGATGTACAGCGCGGAGAAGCCCCTGCATGTTTTGCCAAAGTTTGCCATGGACAAGCTCATCATGCAAGAAGTGTCATACCACATCTCAGCAAGATTGTCAGCTAGGCTACACTGGAAGAAGAAATCACTTGGCCCACTCTTCCGTTGCGGATCAGGTTGTACGAGATACAGAACCTCAAGCATGTAGATTCTGAAACAAATCAGATCGATAGATATCCTTTCAACACTTAAAGCTTCAATCTATATGACCCGCATTTTTTGGTGAAGGATCACTGCAAAAGAGTATATTTTCACAACTTCTCCAAGCCTAATGAACCAGTCGGCATTGCTATGGAATGGTTAGTGAAGCAACGTGAAGCAACATCCAGGAGAGCACGAGCAGCAGAGGTAAACATAGCGGCATGCGAAAAAGGCAAGAGAAAGATTGTTGACAGCACAGAAGTAGAACAAATTTGCAAGTTCAGAGTAGACCCAATTGTGTAGAAAGCAGCTTTGGCAATAGAGGCGAAGAGGCAATAACGCGACAGGAGGACCACGCAAAGGCAAAGAGAAAATAGAGGATGGAGGAAACAATGAAGGAGTTGCATGAGTTGAAGGAGCAACTCCGGAAGGAACAAGAGTTGCGTAGATAGGAGAATTAAGCTCAAAAAGAATAACTACATCAGGGGGCACAACATGTATATATAGATGAAACTGCGCCCATACAGGTAGTAGACTCATTCGAATAGCTGGCACAAAGATGACAGGGTGGGCAGCCATAGGAGTAGGACTTCACTCAAGAGATTGATCAAACACTTGAGCAAATGCATACATATATGGAGTAGCAAGAGTTAGAGCAAGACATCTACCTCATGCCTTACCATCAAGAGGTCGACCCACTAGCTTCACCGAATCTGGAAGTAGAGCAAGTCCCAAGCGACCAGGCAAACACTGAGATCCTTAGAGACAATCCTGAAGGACAGATGCACAACATATCATTCAAAAAGTCATGGAATAGAGTTGTGCAATCACGCAAAGTGTCTACTCTAGATGACACACATCCCCTGTGCAGTTTGAAGAACAAGTGATCGTGTATGACATGCACAAGAATCCAACATCATTGGTTGGTGCTACAAGTGAATATGTCGAAGCCACTAGCTCAAGTGTTCACTTCTTGATAACTGAGAATGAGCGAATGGATAAGGAGTTACAAACGACCACGTAAGGAGGAGAACTAGTTACAGCATCTGCCCGAGCAGAGTTGAAGAAGGTGATACTGGATGAAGTGTCATCCCTTGAGACAATCATGTGGGTGTTGTATTCCAAGTTTCATACTGTGTGTTAGAGTTGGTCTTGTCAGTCCTCCGTCAGAGATCAAAACTCTTTCTGCATTTCATTTTTAGGTGTCTCACTCGTTTCACTCAATTGCATTTCGCTAGGGAGCATGCAATTGTCTTATGGAAGGGTTTGGTGTTCTTGTTTCCCTCATGCTTGTACCTGCCCAGGCTAGTCAAAATTTCTCTATGTTCATCAAAGGTCATTTCAATCATTCATAGTCATTCTGCTATTTTGGTCAAAAAGAGTTATTTTCAGAGTCTAGGTCTAGTGGTTGGTCTTCAAACATGTCGAATAATTCCCGCAGGCCATGAGGATGGTTTTCGAAGAGGTTCTTAGTTAAAAATTTCATCATCAAACACATTCAGCCTACTAACTTGTTCATCATCAAACACAGTTCCTTAATTTGTGTTCATTACTACAGTTACTACAATGACTAACGTTGAGAAACTTTGTTACTGATGATTATTGAGTATGGCAGGAAACCATCAGAGGCACTCGCATACGACGAGTTGATGACACATGGTTTGATGAAAATTCAAATTATTTTATCTTTGAAATTCTAAGTCCATTTTGAAGCCTGCTAGATATGTTTATCTATATTCTGATAATATGTTAGTGGTTGCAGGCACAGATTAGTTGCTTGGCCGAATGACTCACATATGAGTGATGGGGTTGTATAAGTGGATGGAACTACATGGGAGGGGTGGGACAGTGTCCCTGATCTCACCCACTAGTACTCCCGCCGTGACTTGGGCTGGAAGGGTTGAAACACCTTCGCCTTGAAGATAACAATGCCATGAGGGTAGGTCCCAAAGTTGGGTCACTCATGAGGATTTTACCGGGGGCACGCATCAAGGTAGATTCCTTGATCCCCGACACCATTAGTCTCACTATAGCAGGCAACATAAGAGATGATAGTGGTATATGACGTTGCACCTATACTCTCCCCTCGTAGTCACTGAATGCTTGAAGGGAAAGTGGCGTGGCACCATTGGAACTTCAAGGGAATTTCTTGAAGGGCACGACCAATTTGGCACCCTTGGCATCACAAATAAAATGTTAGGCGTGGCACCCTTGGAAATTCAAGGGAATTTCTTGAAGGGCACGACCAACTTTGCACCCTTGGCATCACAAATAAATTGTTAGGCGTGGCACCCTTGGAGCTTCAAGGGAAGTTCTTAAAGGGCACGACCAAACTTGGCACCTTTGAATCATTAAAAATAAATTAATTGATAAATATAATCAAGAAATGAAAACTAGGTAAATTACATCAAGGGAAAACGATGTAATTAAATCAAAAATAAAACTTGGGTTAAGAGGATCATAGGAAGAAATAAAATAGATTACCTTAAAAACTCTACCCTTCCCATGTTGGAAAATATTAGGTAGATTATGTAGTTAATTGGGTAAAAGGGGAAAGAGGGACATAATTGTAATGATAAATATTAATCCTAAACTAATTAAACCTAATTAAGAGAAGAGGAAGGTGAATTAAAATAAGAATAAATTAAATTTAGAGAAATGTAGAGAACCTCCATGTGGCAACAACCAACATAAGAATATCCATTTAAGAGATAACATGAGTTAAATTAAGGAGTAGATAGGGGGATAAAATCTTGACTCCTTAATTGATTGTAGTAATGAACACAAATTAAGGAATAAAAAGGGGGATAAAGAGACAACTAGGAGAAGAAATAGGAATCTTGTTGAGGTGAGGAAAATATTAGTTTTAAATAAAAAATTAAGTAAATAATTTTGGGAGACCCTTGATGAGAGAGTGACACATGGGTGGGTGAATAATTAAGCTATTGAATTATAAAAAAATAATTAATTATGCATGACATGCCAAGTGTCACCTATGAGGACTCCTATAAAAGAAGGGGCAAGCCATGGGAGAAGGGACTTTTTTGGGAACCCTATTGTTGGATGGATGAGATAATATCAGAGTAGTGATTACGATTCTATAGTGAGTTTGGTGAGGTAGAGGATTTTAGAGAGGGGACTCTTGAGCCAAGGAGTGCTCTCCTATACCAGCTATTGCATTCCTCCATTGTACAACCCCATTGCAGCTCGGGGGTTCGCGGGGAAGAAGAGTACCCAAGGAGCAGGCTGGGAGGTTAACCGGTGGGTCATTGTATTCGGATCAAGTACGTCGTCATTCATTCACAGAGGTGACCGGCAACAAGGGAAGACCAGCAACAACAAAGCAACCAGAGTCTCGTCTTCTGGTGAACAGTACATATGTGTTGCAATACTATTTTGGTCTTAGTTAAATGTATGTAAATGTTATGATATGTTTCCTGAAATTAATTCCCAATGTGTTTCTCTTTTGGTTATATTTTGTTGTGATTTAAAAAAATAAAAATAAATAAATAAATGTATATAGTCTGGATGTGGTTCTTTACAGAGGGTGTGGAATGAGTTGAGCAGGCAATTATGTAGGGAATGGAGCATTTTGATGATGTAGTTGATTGGATTGAGTGGATGATTTTGATAGGAAAGCAAGATGTTGTGGAAGAGTTGGTGAATAATATGGAGGATGTGTTTGTGCTACAAGATGAGGGAGAGTAGTCATGCAATCATAAGATGAGCCATGCCAAACTTGTCGATAAGATTTGTGGGGGTTATATTGAGATGGACATGGCTGCCCTAACACATGAGTATTCCATAATGGATTATGCAAGTAAGAAAATGGAGAGGAAGTGTTTTGAACCATACCTGTAGGCCGTGATTTCCATGGTTTTGACCTTGTTACAACTTCCTCATCTCTTTGATATGCTATTTCCATGCTAGATAAGGAAGAACAATTGTCTATGGGATGCTCCTTTCGGTAATGAGAGAAAAACACTTCTTCAATTTCTTGGTTTTTCTGAACCTGCAAAACATCCAATTGTGAATTTAGAGAGCTAATAAAATCATATTTAAAATTTTCAAATAAAACATTGATTTCAGCTCTTATGTCTCCTCTTCTTGAAGTAGATTTGGAAAAGAAATAAGAAGCTTCTCTAGAATTATTACCAGCCTTGGAGATTCCTTTTGAATACCTTATGCATAATTCACAAACATCATCATATGACAACTGAAAAAACATCACCTTTTCCTATCAGATTCAAGAGTTCTAAAAATTCATCTTTGATTCCTTTGAGTAGGAGTGTTTTTAAGATCTCTTTTTCCAAGTACTTATGCTTTGATTTTTGAAGGTTATATTGAAATCTCTCTACATAGTCCTCAAAGCTTTCATCTTCCCCTTGTATTATATCAAACATAGCTTCATTGGATTTATGGTAGTCTTGGTACTTCTTCAAGAATATGTTCTTCATGTCCTCCCATGTTTGGATGCAGTTCCCACCTAGGCTCATGAACCATCGGAGAGCTGCTCCTTTTAGAGTAAGAGGAAACACTTTCAACCTTTTTATCATTAGTATAATAATCGTATCCTCTACAAAATACTTCAAACTCAAATAAAAATGTATCTGGATCTTCATTTGTCAAACCATGAAAATTTGGTAGAGGATGGGGGAATTATGTGCATTTGTGTCTCTCCTCCTAGATCTTTGAAAGGGAATTCAAAAGTAGAAATGTGAGCCATTTCTTACCATAATAGAAGATGTTCTTCATGTGTTTCTTTGAGGCTCCTCCTTCAAATGTTCTTGTCAATTGGTTAGTGAAATGGGTGGTGCTTACATCACCACTCGAGTGGAATTATGAGATTTTTTTCAAAAATTCTACCTCTAAAATTCCTACTTCAATTCATACGCAATTCTGCTAAAAAGCAGGCGGAGGAGCAAGCACTTTACTTGCTCGTTATGCAGGTTCTTAACTTCCGTTTCTAGTACCCAATTCTTTCACAGCAGAGAAACATCAAACACCTACTTCAACTTCTATGCAATTGTGCTGAAAAGTGCGCGGAGGAGCAAGCACTTTGATTACCCGTTACATAGGTTCTTACCTTCTCTTTTTAATACCCAATTCTTTCCCAACAGCAAATATTAAAAATACATCACTCTCTGTGAAATGGCAACACTCTCCCCAGCAATGGCACCAAAATGTTGGTTGCTAAAAGGTGTCTTTTAAAACTCCTAATTGCCTCACATTAATTATCAACCAGGGTAAGTATTTTTGTTTCAAGAGTGTACACAATATGTGTAAGTTATAAATCCAGAGAGTGATGCTTTTTAAGTTGAACTATAAAACTTGATATAAGAATAATTGGATGCAATCATAAATCTCAAGTTGTAACTTTTAAAGGAAATAATACATCTAAGCATCATGACTTAATCTCAAGCAAAACCATAATCAAATCTAAAGCAAGCAATTCAATTGAAAATAGCATCAACCGAGAGCATAGTAGCATTAACCAATCTCTTCTAGCTGATTCTATCTAAATCACACTCAATCTCAATTAAGAAATTCAAATGGAAATGATGTCAATCGAGAGTTCAGTAGCATTAACCAATCTCTTTCATCTGATTCTATAATAACCACACTCTTATCATATGCCCTATTCTGAAATGTTGTAAACGAAAGAAAATGAAATCAATGCTCTAATCCATGCCTTATCCATGCCTACCTGTGTAAAAATAACTCACGCTTATGCTAGAAATTAAACATTCTGTAATGAAATTAATACACGCTCTACATTGAAATTATCACTCACAACCTACAGAATTGACAGAATTGAAATGCAACCGGTAATGGAAATCTACAGCGTTGGTGCTAATCTAACAAGATCTCCCAGCTGTGGTAGGCCCTTGCCACTTCTGGGAGGAAAGAAGTTATAATAACCAGAGAATTAAAAATCACTCAGGCTTAATCAACACGTCTCATTCAATTCGATCAGCACGCGTCAAGCGAAATCAACTGACTCTTTCATTGAATGAAAATAATATAACATAGTATACCTATAATTCAATAGTGATTACATGTATATATCAAATCTCTCCATTATCCCCTCTCCTCCTATCCTATCCTATCCTATCTCTAATGATCCCTCATGAATCCCCTTCTTTGATCTCTGTTTTCATTTAAATACACAAAGAAAAGGGAGAAGTTACAATAGAGATGATTGCAAAATTATTCCCAAAACAAAATTGGATTGTTCACAACAAATTGATCAATAAGATCATGTCTAAAATATCTTTCCATCAACACTCAATAGGAGTAAGTCAAATTTGGTATTGCAACTGAGATAATTTGGAAACCAGCCACAACAGCGAATCTAAGAAAAACTTCTTCAGAGAACCTTCTGTTTTTCTTAATATGGATTGAATTTGGGAAAACTTCTCACTATAAAACTAGTTCAATCCATTTTGAACAAAACCCATGTTTTAGATTTTCCAGATTCTTCTCCATTTGCCCAAAATGTCCAATGCAAAACTGTCACTTCTTATTACAGCAAATTTATAAGTTGGAATATTTGATGATGAGCAAGAGATCAAATCTGCAATCTGGAAAATATCTTGGAGGCTAAATGGTGAGTGATGTTACAACAAATTTATTAATAAACCATCATTGGCAAAATCAGGCATAATAATCATCAATTTATTAAAAATAAAGGAGAAGAAATAATATTTATCCATAATTGCATAAATAATTATAAAATGGAATTATATGATAAATCATGATAAATGACGTGATAAAGAAGGGTGGAAATGGATTGAATAGGCTTTATAGAGTGATAATAATAATGACAAACTAGCAGCCCAACAGATTTCACCACTCTTGGGCTACATCTTCTGGTCTAGCTTCCAATGTTGGGCCTCTTTCATTAAGTGCTCAAATTTGTGATTACATGTATTTACAATGCTCAAAATGCAAAAATAATGTCTCCAATGGCTCCAAAATAGTAAAAAACCTCAAGTTGGGCTCATGTTGGGTTAAATTTGGCCAAAAACTAAAGACGTTATGCTCTAGATATGTTTTTCTGCTAACTTTTCTATGAATTCCCTTCTAACTGTTCTATGGATTCCACCTTTTCCAAATTCGCGAAACTACATTTTAGAAACCGATCTCTTTTACAAAGTTGAAGGTGATAGGAAATATGCAAGTAAAATTTTATGTCTTTTGGCAATGGATCACTTTGAAAAAACACATAAAATAATGGTTTTAAAACTCAATTTGACACATAAAAAACATAGACAAATAGCGATATACAATAACACAAGACAACGAAATGATAAAGGAATTCACCCCTCCTGGTCTACATCTCCTCGTCAAGCTTCCAATGTTGGGACTCTTTCATTAAGTGCTCAGTGTTTTGATTACATGGATTTACAGTGGTCATAATGTAAAAATAATATCTTCAATGGCTCCAAAATAGTAAAAAACCCCAAGCTAGGCTCTTGTTGGGCTCAATTTGGCCAAAAAATGAAGAAGTTATGCTCTAGAGAAGTTTTTCTGCTAAGTGCTCTACAAACTAGATTTCCCTGCTAATTGTTCTACGAATTCCAACCTTTTTGGAATAGTGAGGCTACATACATAAGCTATCATTTCAATTTGACTTCTGAGTTTCAAAACGATCTAAGAAGAAGATTTTGTTGTCTTATTGTGAGAAATAATCAGTGATCACTTTGGTAAAACTTCAAACTCCCAATCACAAGTTCTCTCTTGAAAACCCTAATTCTGCTAATACTAATGATACTTTGTAGTTGAGAAAAAAAAGTACCTAATCTGGTGTTTTTTCATAAAAAATGACAAACTCAAAGTATCTTAGTAATGACTAGTCCTTCCATTGATTAATTAGCAATTCACTAGATAAAACTTCAAACCCTAATTTGCAAAAGTAAAGAATACTTAAAAAGGAAACCCAGAAAGTCCAATCAAAATAAGGATATTTCTAGAAGGTAAACAAGTGTAATTAAATAGGAAAAACAAAAATTTTAGGACTTGATGAAGAGAAAAATGGAATTTTCAAAATTTCTAGGTATTTACATAGAATAGATCAATCCAGTGCACATACACACTACTACAAAGGAAAAATTGTGTAGAAATATGCTCTGTGCCTAAAGATATAGTGTGCACAATGAGAAACATTTAGAAAAAAAAGTCAAATAATTCATAAAATCCCAATTTTCATTATTTAGAAACAATTAGAGAGCACTACGACTAAACAATAAAAGGTCAAAACATAGAGAATAATGGAGAGTGAGACGATCCCCAATGGAGTCGCCAATTTGTTAGGCAGACCAATCCCTCTTATGGACAAGATGGATATCCCTAGAAATCAAAAAAATCTAGTAACAAATAAGAAAAGAATTGCTACCATTCCTTCGCTTACGATTGATCGAAACAAACATTATGAGAGAGATCACTTACCATTTTATTGAAATGCTTGTTGAAGTCCCTTTCAATGCCTTCAATAGTTAACTTCCCCTTAATATTTTATATATTGTTCCAGCGCTTTCCACAACTTCTTCGTGATGTCTCGAAGAAGATTTTCATAAACCAAAACACACAAAGGATCAAAGCATCTAGTATATAGAATGAATGATAAATGAACTACTTAACTCAGAATATACCATAAATTGAATCAATAACCAACCATAACCTATGTCAATGACCAAGGAATGCCACAAATGATATTAGAAGAGACATAATTAGGAAAGAACAGTTGATTTTTATTAAATAAAAGGGAGAACAAACTTACAACCTCAAAGCCTTGATGTTACAAGCCTCTTTTGGCAATCTTCAACCCTCTCCTTTGATGAAAAGCCTCTTAGCCTTATTTCTGCAGCAGAAGCCTACCTTTAATAGTCCTCTCCAATCCTTTGGCCTATGTTTGATTTATAGGCCAAGAGGAGGAGGTTTGGGATGGTCTTCCTAATGGATGATATCAAGAAATGGTGGGATAAGGGTTCCACAAAGAGTGGGAACTAGCTCCATGATGGGAGGGATTAGGCTTGAGTAGCCATCCATTCGAAGATATTATTTGGGAAATATTCGATTAACAAAGCTTCCAAAATTTACTTTTTATTTTTTACTTGTGTTAAGTCATGTGCGCAGGCCATAGTGTAAGACAAAGTGCACTTTTGTGCAGCTTCTAATGGCTTCTTCTACATATGTGCATAAATGGACTAGGGAGCTATGCAGGAAGCCAAAAATACGTTTTTGAGCCTTAAGATCCAGGAATTTCATTCTCTTTGGGATGGTTTTGGCTCTAGCCTTGTAGGGGGATGCCTTGGAACACTTTGATGGACAGAAAAAGAGCCAGACTAATGGTAATTTTCCTAATGAAATAAAATGATGTGTAAGAATATCGATGGCCACCCACCTCGTCCACTAACTCAACATTTCTTTATCTTCTTTGCAGTTTTTCTATGGTTTTTCGGGTCCCAAACATTTGGGGTCATTTTGAGGCCCTACATGATTTTTTTTTAAAATTTGGGGGTGGAATGGTTACCATGCCATTCCCTAGCCCTAGCATGGTTTTTCTTCAATATTTCTTTCCAATGGGTTACTTTGTCCCCCAAAAAGACATTGTATGAAAATGATGCATCCACGGGAAGTTAATGTACCAACTAACCACCTTGGGACCTGCAAACCTTTTCGTTATTAACGTTCTAGTGTTAGAGTTTTATACCTCTATGGTTCTTTATTTATGTTGAAAAGGTAATTATTTTGAGCTCTTGTGATAAATCTAATGCATGTAGGCACCATATATCTTCCTTCAAAGATAGCCACCATCATTCTGGTGAGTTTGTGTTATACGAAATTATGTTATTTTATTCATCAATGGAAGTTAGTATTTCACTATATTACTATATTCTCTACTATATTTATCTATGTGTTCCATTTCCATTCCTTCCTTTCATCCTGTTCCTTGTGCAATGACACTTTCACTTCTATACGCATTGAATCATTATTAGTTCTGGACTTTTCTTCTAGCAATCTTCTCATGGATCCATAAGTCCTACTCTCCTGCACTAAATTTATCATAGAGCTAGATGGGTCCACATCTAATAGTGCATAATCCTTTATGATTTTATTCTTTATACCAACACTTGAAAGTGAAATTTACTCTTGTTCTTCAACCAATAACACAACAAGAACCATATCCTTGAGATGCTTTAAACATGATATATTCTCATACAACCCTCTTCATCTCTATCATCGGCATAAATTCTGCTAATAACCTTCTCCACTAAACCATTTGTTGGTGGCACTCTTTTTCCTTAATGATCCACAACATAAATATATTCTAAATATACCTTCTTATTTGATTTTTCTCAAACTATTATAGATACTATAATTAATGGTGTATCCTTCATCCTTCATCTTTGTTTCAATTTTTTCTATTACTTTTCCCTCTAATTCTTCAACTCTTTAGTCAAAATGGGTGTATATCCTATATGTACAACATTTCACATGATGTATATCCCTAAAATCAAAGTAGTGCAACATTTGTTATGGAAAATATGGATTCTCATCATTTCTTATTTTTGTGGCACTTCCTTGGTTCCTCCATCGTCCTGCAACTTAATTCATCTGGTTAATTCACAAGCGATATTAAAGTATTGATGAATCAAATGGTAACATGTTTTCTTAACCATTATGTTTGGATACAAATAAAATCCTATTTGTATGCATACGATTTCATGTTCATAATTTGTTCCATTCTCCATCTCAATCATGCTTGTATAAAATGTCAAAATTTCCCTCATGTCATCTACAATCTCATCTTTTTGCATGTCTTCTATAAAATATTTCCTCCATATGATAATCATCCTCTTGTTGTTTTGGTATGTAATGAATAAAATTCCAATCATATTGTTCAACTACCTTTGTATTAACATATGTGTATTTTTCTATTCAAATTGACTTTAAACTTAGCTTTCTTTCATCATATTTCTTTCTTTATTTTTCATCTTGATTAGTAGCCATGACATCCCATCATGGTGCATCCTTTTCATTTCTTGTGAGAGAAAACAAGGTATCCACATATACCATTTTCTATCTCTTATACAATATTCATTGTTGCATTTATAACTTCTATAACTTTATTTTCCTCCATTTCTCTTGTTGCTACTATGGTAGCATCATTATCCTCATTGACACTTTTGATATAGATCATGTTTTCATTTTGAATCTCCTCTTAGGCATAAGATCATACTTATCCACAATAAAAATCGACAATGGAAACATGAGTCATGTTTTCCCTCTACTTCCATAGCCTTCAAGGTTATTTAGTCGTTAATTCCTTTAAATTTCCATGTATGCTTCTCTACTATTAAATTTTTCTCATACTCTTATGTTCAAACAATCTCCATTGCTATAGGGTCTTCAATAACTATTGATATTACATTCATAGAAATATCTCCTTTGGTTCTTCTTTGGAAATACACAAGTTCATAATGGTTATCATCTCTTTCATTACTTGATATGGTTTACCTCTACTTTCTCTTTATCTTTACAAATTCCCCATGGGTTGTTATCACTTTCAATCTCACAAAAATTTTGTAATATTCCAATCCTTCAATTTTTTATAATTCAAATTCTATAGTAATATCATTAATGCCCTCTTCTTCACTTAAAAATACAACATGGCTACTTCTTCCTTACTCTACACATTATCATTCATAAACTTTATATGTATTAATTAAATAAAATTCGATAACGAAGTCGTGTCCTTAATGGAGTCTCTAAACTTTGATGCACTAATGATGACTTTATTTTTATCATCCTCTGCACACTATAACAAGTATTTAAAGAAATATTGTTGTTCGCTCTCACTCTTCTCCATTAACTGGAGATATTCTCTCGCCTCCTCTATGTAGAAGATTTCTTCAGTCTTCTCCAAATTATACATTTTCACTAGTATTCATTCCAATATTATTATAACCTCCTCTTCTCCACATGAAACTCTTTTCCTCCCCTTCATGTTATTTCAATATTTTTCCTTTTTTGGTTGGTTTTTTGGTTTCTTCTAAAGTTTTAAAGTAGCCATTAACCTCCTTAAATCCTATAATGTTTTCTCCTCACAAGACTACCATATACTAGTGTTCTTATGTTTTCACTTCTTCAAATTATGATCTCTACATTTGTAACATGTAGTGTTCTCCTCTTGAATTTGTAATACTACCCAACTTGATGGTTGGAGTTATCGTTACTTTCCACTAGCTATATTTTTTAATGAAAACCTCTTAATAGTTTCCCCCAATTATCACTTCACTATAACTAATCACCTTAAAATTTCCTTAACATATCTAACCAAAAACTTCATTTGTTGGCACTACTTTTAACAAAATACAAATTTGAAAATTTTCCTTTAGTGTTCCAAACCATAATAGGTTCTTCTCTATGTATGTTGAGAAACACTTATGGAGCCTTTATTTTGGAAAAACTAGATTCCAAACAATACCTTCAACTTTTCTACCTCATGGTATGAATTCATATTTACCCTACGCACCTTCAACTACTTGACAAAATCTACCCAAATACTAGTTGGAATAATTATATTTCCTTTCCCTACAACTATACCAAGTAAGGCACTAACATTGTTTTCCTTATTACATCATCTACCTAGTGATTATTTCCCTTTTCTTATATTTATAATTACTAGTATGAATGTATCGATATGATCTAAAATTGGTCCAAGGTAAATTACGCAATAATCACCCCTACCAACACAATGACACATCACTGACCAAGAAGTTCAAAAAAGAAACTGAAGCATGCTTTCCATAACAATGAGACATAAAACATAATGGGTTTCTTGTGTATTAGTTATCTTGGTAGTGGAATTTGCAATGCAAGAAACTCCAAGGGAACTTGCTACTACAAAAATTAAAACAAAACATTAACAATTAAGCATCTTGGCCAAGATCTTGATCATATTATACTTGTTAGTCTAAATCTTGGTAGGTGCTTACAATCATCACTCACAATTCACAATACATTTCCTAATCAAATTAAAGGAAAAATGTTATATTTTAGAATGTTCTCTTTAGTCTTGGTTAAATTATCTTCCACACCTAATAAACCTATTATTGGTTTTCCTTCTTATCTCTCTCACATTGCTACCCAACCTCCACTAGTGTTGAGTTATCCTTATTTTTTTCCTTTCTTGCTTGCACTTCTTCTTGCTATTATACCCAACATACAAGTTGGGATTGACTTATTTCATTTGTAATATTATACCCAACACATTCAATAGGATAATTTTCTTCTCCTACTATTATTATTTATGAGAATCTTTGTAGCTTCAGTGAGATAGCTCCTTACTTTTATTCCTCTATTTCTGATGTTTCCTTCCCATTTTTCATTTGAAAGTGCACCCTTCCATACATCATACCCCCTCTAGATTTTCTATCATTCCTCCTCTATCATTTTTTTACCATTTTATATTATAATATCCATCGCTTCTATGTCAATTCTCAGCTCCCTTCCTTTTGTTCCCACTAGCTCTTCTCCTTTTATTTACTATTTAATTGTTCCTAATTAAGCCTTAAGAATTCACTCGATTTTATTCCATTCATAAATTCCCTAATTATCACCACCATAGAGAAATTTCCTACTCATATCACATCACACCTAATTTCCTAATTAAGCCTTAAGTCATCACTCCCTCTTCTTCCTTTCATAAACTCCCTAATTACCACCACCTTACAATAATAGCCTTTTCATGCCACATCATAGCTAATACCTTAGTAAACCCTTAAGTCTTCTCTCCCTTTTCTTCTTTTCATGAATTCCACAATTACCACCTTCCAATGATAATGACATATTTATGCATTAATTAATCCCTAATCCTTCACTTCCTTTTCTTCCCTTTATAAATTCCCTAATTACCACTATTGAACAACAATGGCTATTCATACAATATCACACTTAGAACAGGTACAAAGCAGAGTTGTTAGATGGTAGAGGAGGAAATCGATGGTCAATACACTCAAGGAATAAGGGGTTAATGTCACCCCATATGCCACCAGACTCCATATTAATGAAGTCATTGTGTTGGAGGGTTAAGAATGTACTTACATTAAAAGATTAAAAAAAAATCAATGCATCTCTTCATAATAGAACCATCCATTAAAAAAACCCAAAATACAAATGTAAATATTATTTATGCCTAATCCACAAACATGAAACTTATAATTCACATGTCTAACCTACATAAATCCTTCCATGGAAATTAAATTAATTCTCTACAATTTAAACAATTATTATTAACATAGAATTCATTAACCACAAATGAGTTTAAAAAACATTATTGTTAATGTAGAATTCATTAACCACAAATGAATAAAACTTATACTTTATATTTAGTTTCTATACTACTTCAAATAGAAAAACTTGTCCCGATAAAAGTTCAAACCTAATTGCTTATATCACTTTTCCAAAATTTTATTAAATTTGTGATTATAATATGTCCATGGAAATAATATGTTCACATATATTTAACAACGTTACACTTCTACGTATCCACACATAAATCCATATTACTCTTATAACTGAAATATATCCCTATACATATGAATAACCTATCATAAAAGTGCATTATACCTCGAACTTTCCCAAAAATAATATGGAAGTAAATGCCAAACACATTGATATTATGGTATATGGTTATAACTTACCAAAAATATGACAAAGCAAATGTGTTAGACATAATAACGCACAACACAAACAAAATATGAGGGTGAGTTAATACCTCTGGCTAGGAGAGAATACCCCATGGATTCATGTATTTTCTTGGGATAAGTAAGTTGGATAGCTTTATTCATTTCTAGTCCATTGATGTTGGTATTAAGAGTCGGTTTAAAAATACAGATGAAATAAGAAAGAAACAAAATAAAACTTTAGGAAATTGAATCATAAAAATTCACACAAGAATTTACAGGGTAAAACCTTGACAGTGTGTCAAGGAAACCTCTATGAGGCAAGGGATTGGAAATCTTATTGCTCAAGAATGTTTCTCCAACCTACAATAAGCCCCTTGGGAAACCACTAAATATGAGATATTTTGTTACATAACTTCTTCTTGTTATAAACTAACTGAACAGTATAAACTAAATTTACCCATAATTACATTGTTTACATAATTGTTGTCACTTTTCT
This sequence comes from Pinus taeda, assembly GCA_000404065.3. NCBI lineage: Eukaryota > Viridiplantae > Streptophyta > Pinopsida > Pinales > Pinaceae > Pinus > Pinus taeda. Next base: position 58,734 of record APFE030715447.1, on the reverse strand, counting down.
ATAATATCCACCTTGAAAACAATTTTCCTAATCCCTTTCCATGCCCATTCATCATCTTTTTTGCAAGCCAAGAGAAGTCAAACACCATCACATATTCTCTATTGACATTGGCTTCATGAAAGAGTACTTGAAAAGTTCGGTATGAATAATGTGAAACCTATTAATGTTCCATTAGATTCCCATTTTAAGATTTCTTTGGTTTTGGGTCATATAAATAATGAAGAAATGAAGTATATGTCTCATGTGAAATGTGTAAATGTGGTAGGCAACTTAATGTATGCAATGTTATCTACAAGACCTGACATTCCACATGCAGTTGGAGTTGTCAACAAGTTCATGGAAAATCCAAGAGAAGAACATTAGTGAGTAGTGAAATGGGGGCCTTGGTATTTGAGAAGCACAAGTGACCATTGTATCATCTTTAATGGTAGTGAAGGTTCAGTCTGTGGATATGTGGATGTTGATTATGCAGGTGATTTGGACAAGAGGAGATCTATTAAAGGATATGTATTTTCGCTTGTAGGTGGAGCAATTATCTAGATGTCAAAGCTTCAAGAAACAGTTTCTTTGTCCACTACTAAAACAGAGTATATAGCTATTTCAGACCCCAGTAAAGAAGAAATTTGGTTGAAATTTCTACTTGAAGAGTTTTGAAGGACGCAGGAGAAAGTGATTGTATTCTATGATAGCCAGTGTGTTATTCATTTGGCTACAAATCCATCTTAACATAGCAATGCCAAGCACATTGATGTCAGGTACCATTTTGTGAGACATGTGATCGATGGCGGAAAAGTAGCTCTCAAGAAGGTCCATATAAAGGATAATCAAGTAGACATATTCACAAATCCAGTTTCAGTAGAGAAGTTGCGATGGTGTTTCACTTCTCTTGGCTTGCAGAAGAAATGATAAATGGGCATGGGAAAGGGATTAGGAAAATTGTTGTCAAGGTGGAGATTGTAGAAAAATGTTAACATTTGTGTAAATAATGTAATTGTGGGTAAATTTAGTTTTTATCGCTCGCCTTAGGCCATACAATGATTTCCTGAGCTTGCAAGCTAATCTTCTGTTGTGACCTTGTACAAAGCCTTCTGGTTGTTCCATATAAATATCTTCATCCAAATCACCATGTAGAAAAGTTGCTTTAACATCTAACTTTTAACTCAAGGTCAAGTAATGAAGTTAGTGCCAACACAGTATCAATAAAAGCAAGTTTTATGACTGGTGAAAAATTCTCATGAAAGTCAATACCTTCAACCTGAGAACACCCTTTTGCTACCAACCTTGCCTTATACTGCTCGATACTTCCATCAACATTTCACCAATTTGAAGACCCATTTGCATCAAAAAACACTTCTGTCTTCAGGAAGTTATACAAGATCCCAATTTTTGTTCTTGGCTAAGGAATCCATTTATTTTTCCACAACCCTTTTCCACTTTTCTCTATCTGCATCATCCAATTCTTCCTAATAAAAAGAAGTTTCCCCATATTAAGTAATAAATGCATTAGATGAAGCAAAATATTCATACTTTTTGGGTGTTTTTCTTTCCCTTGTAGACTTTCTTAGAGTGACTAATTGTTGAGTTGGTTCTGGAACTTCAATAGTTTCATTTACATCTTCTTCACCTTTTTCTTCAGAGGTCTCTCCTTCATCTTGAATTTCTAAAAAATGTTTAGCCTCCAACCGAATTTGCTAATTCAACGATACCTGTTCTTGTTCAAACTTTTAAACATCTGAGTTTAGAAGAGAATATTCATCAAATGTTACATCTCTACTAATGACTATCTTCCACGAAGAATTATCTCACAACATGTATCCTTTCACCGCATAGTCATAGCCAAAAAAGACATAACATTTTTATTTTGGGTCTAACTTTGAATGTTGATTCTTTGGAATAAAAGCACAGCCATCACAAACAAAAATCCTTAAATGTGAATAATCACAAGACTAACCCACCCAAACTTCTTGAGGAATTTTACAATTAATGGAAACTGAAGGGGACTTGTTAACTAAATAACAAGGAGTAGATATTGTTTCTGCCCACAACTCCTTTTGTAGGTTGGAATTGTTTATCATGCTTCTGGATCTTTCCATAAGAGTTTGATTCATACGTTAACCAACACCATTTTGCTTAGGAGTATAAACAATAGATTTATGTGTAGTAATCCCTTCATCCTTAGAGTATTGTTCAAATTATAGGGAAGTGAATTCATCGCCATTGTCAATTCTTAAACATTTAATTTATTTATCTGTTTTCTTTTCCACCATAGATTTAAATTGCTTAAAATCATTAAATACATCATATTTTATTTTCAACATATAGACCCATACTTTCCTGGAGAAATCATGAGTAAATGTTAAGAAGTATAATACACCTCCATAAGATATAGTAGCAGATGGTCCCCAAATATCAGAATGAATATAGTCCAAAATTTCTTTACTATTATGACTTCCAATTTTAAATTTATGTTTACATTTTTTTCCATGCACAAAATGTTTACAAAAATCCAATCTCAAGGATTTCAAATCAAGAAGCAACTTGTGATTCATCAATACCTGAAGACCCTTGTTGCTCATGTGACCCAGTCGTGATGCCATAGGCGAGTACCTTCTTTTGCCTTCTTAGATAAAGTTTCTCCCTCACTCACCTGAGTACCTCCTTTGGGTTTGTAAAGGTTTCTAATCTTCTCCACCTTCATAACAACCAAAGCACCTTTTGAAACATTCACCACTCCATTTTGACTTGTAAACTTATAATCTTCCGAGTCCAACACTCCCAAAGAAATCAATTTTTTTCTCAACTCAGGTAAATGTCTAACATCATCTAATATTATAATTATATCATCATACATTTTAATTTTGACATTTATCATTCCAATGGCCTGAAAGGATACATTATTAATGATAACACAAAACTACCATTCACAACTTCATATGAAGTGAACCAATTTCTGTGCGAATTCATATGATGAGAAGCACCAAAATCTAATAGCCAATTTTCATAATTCTGAGAGACATGAAAAACAAGTAAAGCTTCATCTACCATACCCAATTCAACACATAAAACTTCATCAATCATACCTGACTCAACTTGATTTTCTTCCTTCTTTGGGTTTTCAATGGACTCATTATTTTTCCAACTGTCTTTCTTGAGGTGTCCAATTTTGTTGTAGTACAACATTTGGCTTTACAATTTTTTCCCTTTGATTTTGTTCTGGAAGAACTCCTTTCTTTCTCTCCTCTTTCCTTTGAATGGCCTCTGGCTACCATGGCTTTTGGCGCAGAAGTTTCAATGTTGGACATCCTTCGTTCTTCTTCAGATAACATAACTCCCGCAACTATATCAAATTCCAAATATTCAGCTGTCCTCAAACTAATAGAAGTTACAAAGTGGTCCTAGGACTCAGGAAAAGAACACAACAAGGTGACAACTTTGTCGTCTTCTTGAAATTCAACTTCCATATCTCACAATTGGCAAATAAGTGTATTAAAAACATTTAAGTGTTCTGCAATTTTTTTACCCTCCTTCATTCAAAGGCTCTATAGTTTCCTTTTCAGATTAATTTTGTTGGTTAAATATTTTTTCATATAAAATGTTTCCTGTTTTCCCCATAAACTTGATGCTCAAGTTTCTTCAATAATGTTTAAGAGAACTTTATCTTCCAGGCACAACCTGATGGTACTGAGAGCTCGCGCATCCAAGTCCCCCAAATCCAAACTTTTTATTTCAACAGGTTCCTTTTTAACCCCACCTAAAGCTTTGTGCAACCCTTGTTGCACTAGAAAATCCCTAACTTTCAATTTTCACAATGCGAAATTATTCTTGCTATTTCCTCCTATAAGGTCAATAAAATTATGCTTCTAGGTTTTCCTTGTCTACGAGGGTTTAACTTTTTTCTTTCCTTTGATTTCTTTTATAAATTCTAATACTAGGGTTACCAATCTAAATTTGTCCCCCCCACCCCGATTTTTTTTTAAATTCCAAAATTTCTTTTAATCATGTTAAAGATTCTTCAAACAACAAACCCTACTCCACTTTTCCTCGAACAAATTTAACAATTTTGGAGACAGTTTTCAAAAAACCCTATTCTTCTTTTAGAAGAAACCCAATATTTTGAAAACCAATATTTTCATAATTTTATTGTTTTCAATGAACAATTTTTTCTACTATCATAAAAAAACGTACCCGACTTTCTTTGTTTTTCTCTAGCAACTTTCTTTTTTCGACAACTCTTTATAAATCAATCGACTCTCAGAAAAACACCATAGGCTTGTTGTAGGTGGTTTACGTCGACTTATAGTGTCTTGAGCTACTCAGCATTGCAAAAAATGGTGCCTTAATTAACTTCTAGAGGCATATCGGGGTATTGGTAGCTACGTTAAAAAAACGAAATTCACTCTGTGTTTGCCTCAATTCCCTTCCTTCCAACACCAATGGCTTCGTGGTTGCTTGATGATATTCCCTTCGACTTCAAATGATGGTTGCAGGGCTTATGAATGCTCCATGTTTGATGATTTTCCTTCCTCTCCAATAGCGGCGAAAAATCCTTAGACTCCCTTTCTCTCCAACCCGCAGGCTCCTTCAGCAGATTCCCTCTCTCCCTTTCAACTTCAAGCGACGGGCAAACAATTCCTCAGTGGTAACGCTCTTCAACCAACATAAAGTGGTTCAGACAAGCCCACAATTCTACAAAGTGACAATGGATCACGATTCTCCACATCGATATGGCGGCTGCGGTTTTCTCAGCATGGCAGGGCATTGGTATTTAGGTGGCAGAGATCTATAATAATGTGTCCTTCAACAACAGCAGGTTGGCTTATATAATCTTCAATGATTTCTCATGAACCTCACAACATCATTATAGCTCTAATACCACTTTTTGGTATTAAGAGTCGGTTTAAAAATACAACTGAAATAAGAAAGAAATGCAAGAATATTTAGGAAAATGAATCTTAAAAATTCACACAAGAATTTACATGGTAAAACCTTGACAGTGTGTTAAGGAAACCTCCATAGGATGAGGGATTGGAAATCGTATTTCTCAAGAATGTTTCTCCAACTTATAATGAGCCTCTCAGGAAATCATCAATAAATATGAGTTATTTTGTTACATAACTTCTTCTCGTTATAAAACTAACTGAACGACAAAAACTAAATTTACCCACAATTACATAATTGTTCTCATTTTTCTACAATGTAAAAAAATGTATTTATGGAAATCAAGTTCGACAACCTTCTTTAACTAGTTGGACCATTGTCTCATATTCAAGGACCTTATTTATCCACCTAGACCACTTGTTAGAGAGTCTAGTTGATGATACCATAGGATGACAACATTTTTTTCAAATGGCCATGGAGGGCTAGATGCTCGCTAATAGAAGTCCCCAATTAAAATAACACTATAATCATGCTTGTACTTGACACATATTAACACTATCATTCCCACATTAGCACTAGCATATTAGCACTATAATCATTACCCCTCTTGACACTTAGTAGCACTATAATCATTCTTGTACCTAACACATATTCACATATAGACATAGGAAGAAAGTGCTTTTAAATAGTTCGGAGGTGCATAAAATTGAATTACCCTAATAAGAATTTCTTTGATTTCCTATTCATGAATTCTTCTATTGCATTCAATGCTGCATCCACTTGTGTGTTTGAATCGCTAGTTTTCTTTGGAGTAGATAACAATAATTAATAATAACATAAATATAACTACCTCATAGCTTACAGGGGGTATTGCAGTGCCATGGGTTGTATTTTATGAATATTGCTTCTCAAGGATGTAATCTGAAGAGAATTTCAATTCCATTATAGTGTTTTTGTGGAGTTTCAACCTCACTCGGGACTTCTATCAATGAACATCTGGGCCTTCATGTCCATTTGAAGAAAGAGTTGTCGATCATATAGACATCTGGTATTGCCAACTAGATCAACAAACACAGTTTTCCCGTTGGCTAATGTGCATCAACAAACCAAAAAAGTAGATGAATTTGATTTAGAAAAATACATGCTTTCCAAGGCATTAGTAGTGAATGAGGCTTTGGATAAGGCTATCCACTTACTTATTTCAAGAACGAGAGAATCAAAACATGATTGTATTGGAAAATTGAGAAAACATGATAAACAAAAATGATTCAATTGTTATTACCATTGCACTTCTATTAAACAAATTTCTAAAATATTTAGAAAATTTCAATTTAAAGTTAATATGTTTGACTTGCGATACCAGTACTATGTTTCAGAAGACAACCCTGGTGGGGTGTGCATCATTTTCATTAAATTATAATGGCCGACTGAAACAACGAAGATTAAAGATATGCACCAAAAGTTCACAGTGATAAATTGAAGCCCGTGATTTTGGCTTAGTTACTGATAATACAAAATGCTTATTTATAAATGATAAAATGTATGATATTGTGTGTTTGAGACATTAATTCCAGCCACCTATTAAGTGTCATAACTATCAATCAAGATGTCTTACTTCATTTTCCATTAGTTTAGTTCGCGTGAGTTTCACTCCAGTAATCTATTGTCAATGTCTCCTATGTAAAGTTATTTAATTATTATTGATTGATGAGAATTTTGGGACTTCGCTTCACATTTTGCATTATTTTTCATGGTATTAGAGGGTTGCCCGCATAAGACTCCTTAAGAGCAGCCAACATCGGGAAGTCAAAGAGGAGAAAAAGCGAGTTGTGAAAAATTATCTCCTATCAAGAAGTCAATTGTTGCACAGACACTGAAGGAAGGCCAAGAAGTGAGGGTGCAAGTGAAACCTCTAAGAGTAATAGAGTGATAGTTGTGGCTACTAGGAGGTACGTTATAGCAATAAATTAGAAAAATAAAGGCCCCATTCTATTAATTCCATGCAAATGCAAAGAGAGGTGTCTGGAATCACTAACAAAGGTCACATATTTTTGACGAGGGAGCATGATTTGTCTCTGTCGTAGTGTGGTACCTTAAGTCACTATGCATGCATAGAGAGCCTTAATTGAAAGGCTTTGACTCCGTAACTTAAAAATTGAGAGAAACTAGCACAACCATGGAAGTGACTTTTTTTCTTGGTTAATCACTCGATGGCCGCTCCAAAACACCGGAGGATGCAACACTAAAAATCAACATACAATTTGTATGAGGCACGAGGTTCCCTATGGTGTATTTGCACACAGGCATGAGGCAAGCAAAGTCAAGGCTTGGTATGGTAAGTTTTCGACCCACAAAATCTCAAGTGTTTTTTTAAGAAAGACTTATCATATCATATGTGCTAATGAAAAATTTTCAATATGCTTATCACATGTGTGTGCAAAAGTTTAAAGAGAAAAGGGGGGTTTTTTAAGTCTATTAGAAAACAAGGTTGCTTTGTTTAAAATTTCTTTTCATTAAAAGACAAAAAGAAATATTTGAAAAGAAAGGGCTTGTTAATTTTAAAGACCTTTTGAAAATGCTTATGTAATTTCTTTTTAAAAAAAGGTACATGTAATTCCTTAAAAGGGCTTTGAGGGTAGTGTTTTTAAAATTCTCATATAAGTTTTTGTTTAAAAGTGGCTTTGTTCATAGTGGGCTTTATAACCCAAAAAAGAAGTGTTGTTAAAAATAGAATGGGTATTTTAATATGTTTTTTAAAGAAATGGTTTGTGGAATCATTTCTCTTGTAAAACAAATTTATATCCGACTATTTTGTAGAAGTGGAGCAATAAAGGAGCCATCGTAAAGGTGCAACTGTTATGTCTGCAGATTGATTTTCTTATTGAGTCGCAATCAGAAAGTGCTCAACAAATAGAAAAAGCTAATAGGATTAGAAAGTCGAAGAAAGAGAAAGAGTTGTTTGAAGTCTATTTGGAATACTTGGGAGCTAAAATGCAAAAGATTACCTTCGTATTGAAATGCATAAAGGAATGCATAGATGACAACATTCTTCCCCTCATTGCAAATGGAAACATAGTCAAGGAGGCTTGAGATACCCGTGATAGGAGCTTTGGTGCAAGAGGGAGTATTCAAGTTGAAAATGAGGGTGGATCTATTGCAGCAGATCTACAATGTGATGAATAATTTGGTGAATCGTACTTGAAAGTGGATGGCAAAGATGGTGATTATAAATAATTTGCAAAAGTAATAGAGAAGGAGTACACAGATGCTCGTGAATCCCACTCTACACAACCACAATTGGATGACAATTCTGTGAATCCAACAACAGAGCTTGATGATGATAATGAAGCTACCATTGAAGTAGCGAGCGTTATGGTGAATCCAACAGTGAAATTTGTTGATGTTAAGTTTGATCAAGAATAGTTAGCCAAAGATGAAAGGTTGCATATGATGCAACAAAAACATTATATTAACGTGATGTTATTCGATGAGAGAATCCCACTTAAGTCTCAAAACAAAGTGGAATAAAACCTGTTTGCAGCAACACATGCTAGAAAAGAAGTGGAAGCGACAGAGGTAGATAAAGAAGTGCAAGAAGAGAAAGCTCTCATTGAAGAGAAGAAAGAACAGAATCAATACTATTATGCATATTTTTTTAAACTTACCATCGATTTCCATTGTGCATGTCATGCAGAAAGAGTTAATCTTGCGGACAAAACCAACCTCCCTAGAAGCCTAAGACTTTCTAGTGACAAACAAGACAATTAAGAGCAATCCTTCTCTAAACATGCATTTACCATACAAGAAATCAAGTGTTTAGATCCTACCTGTAGTCCAACGCTGTTGTAGTAGTCCAGCCTCGTCAATCCGGATGAGCTCCTCCTTCACTTCGAAACCTGCATTCACTAACAATCAAACGATTACATAGCACCTGAATATCTCATAAAATAAAACATATTCAACATACAGACCAAGGAGTATATGAAACAACTCATTAATAACAAATTGTTGAGAAGAATGGACTTATTTGTATTAATAGGAAACAAAAGAAACCATTACAACCTGAGCCTTGGTGTTGTGCAAGTTCCTCCCAGGGTCCAGCAAGAGTTTTCCTTTACTTTGATAAGCTCACCCACTTCCAAATGAAACAAGAAAGGATGGGAATCTCTCCTCACAAGCTTCTACAAGGAAGTCCTAATTCCAGCAGCATCTACCCTTTGGAATGTTCAGCTTTCAACCTCCCCTCCTCTGGCCCAATGCCTGTATTTATAGCGTTCTAGAGGAAGTTAATCAGTCCAACATCAATGGGATAAGCCCTCTTTTGGATGGGGTAGCTCCTCTCTTGATGGGATAAGTTCCTCTTTCATAGGGATACATGAACCATCTGGGGGCGCTCAATACACGTCAAACAATCTTCTAGAATGCTCTAGAAATGACCACAAGTAACTTTTTTAAGATGAAACTCGCGCCTTTTGACCTTTACAGGAGTACGCACCCATCCCTTGACTTACAGAGCGTACAAGTGCGTAGGTATAATGAGCTTGGGATGCGTACACGCAGGCAAGGTAGAGAGAACCTGCGTACCCGGAGATAAACATGATTTTTAATGACTTTCTCTCTTTCTTGAAGTTTGACATGGAGAGCAGAGGTATAAGGCTTGACAAGGAGGATAGTATGGCTGTTGATGGAGCCATACTAACTGCAGGTAGTCATGGTGACAAATTTTAGTGTAACAGATTGCCCCCTAAAGTGCGAAGCCTGTAATAGATTAGGGTTTTATATCATCTAGGAAGGGTGAAGTACTTTATCATTTCAAGGATTATCTTGTGGAGAACCCAGTCAGAACCTGCAATTTTCAACACAAAATACATGTATAAGATTATATCATTGCTGAGGTAGGCATTACCATACTCAGATCAAAAACTTTAACTAACAGACTAACTACTACTCTGATACAGGAATGATTTCATAGCACATCATAATCATAGACTCATGTAGAAATAGTATGGACGCAGCCATATGTTTGTAATTGGTCTACTATATAATGAGTACAAAACTCCTCGCAACCTGGATGGTGGAAACTAGATCCAGGGTCTTCATTTCTACTTCCCGAATTGGTACGATTCTAGCCATGTGAATAAATGAGTCGATGTCGAACATGGTAGAAACCACTTGATTACTAGTCAATGATGTAAACTGTTAACAAGTGTGGGAGAGACCACCAGTAATGTCAATGGTTCTCAAAGTACCCAGCACAATCCATGAGATGTGAATGAATGAGTCGATGTCGAACATTTCATGGAATCCTTCGATCGCAAGTCAATGATGAAAACTGACGTCGAAGGCGAGAAACCTGCCATTGATGCATGCAGACTTCAAGGTACTGACGATTTCTAAGTCAACTCTCTAGATAATGTGTTGATGTCGATAGAAAGCGACCCGTCGCAGGAAAGCCCACAACATGAAATCATAGTTCAAGTTGAAGAAATGTTGCTGTAAGGACTGACTTAAGGATGATAAAAATGGATGATAGGTATTTTGCAGTTGAATGTTTTGTTTGCAGACCTCTTGAACACATAACGACACAACAGATGGCTTGGTGACGAATGACTCAAAGTTGATACCCAGAACCCGGCTGAAGAATTTCAATGTGGTTTGATCAACTGTGAGGCAAAGGATTTCCCAACCCAGGTGAATGAAAAGTGTCGTGTTCAAGAGTGGTAATAAGGTTTTTTTCTGAGACAAAGGATAACAAATAGGTTCATTCTTCTCTCTTTTCCCCCACCATTTCTGGCAAGTACCTCTTTATTTTTTACAAGCTTGAGGAGGATAACATTTGCTTGATTATAAGCTCATCCTTCGGATGAGTCCAACTTCGTTTTTGATTCGAACCCTAAGAAGGAGTGGTCCGTTCCTGTTTGTAATAGAACAGGTCCTTTACTGTGAAATTTTAACGAGTCCAGTATAGGAGAAACTCGGCGTTTTTCATATTTAGAGAGTCTGAAAAACTTAGAAGACTCCAGATTGAACTTTTTCGTAAATTTGTGTTTCCTAAGCCCGAAAAAGTATAAAATAATACCTAGGAGAACCGCTTGATCTTGCAACCAAGGAGTACTTTCATGATTAGTGTCTTTGACATGAAAAGTAAAAAGCAATCAAGGACACGTCGTTTTATTTCCAGTATCGAATTTGAAACGACAAAAACCCGGCCATCTTTTCCTGTTTTTACGGTCAGAAAAGGGCTATAAGGGGACCGTCTTTTAATTCTGTTTTAACGAGTGTAAAAGAAACGCTCGGAAATCTTTTCATATTTTGGGAGTCAGAAAAGGGCTTAAAAGATGACTCTGATGTTTTGGTTCGTGAAAAGTGACAAGTTTCCCTGAAAATCCTGCTGTCCTGCACAAAAACAACACATTACTCATACATGTTTAAGATAGGCAAAAATACATTGAAAAATATCATTTCATGGTGAAAAATAAACAAATCTAGTATTTATTCATCCAAAAAACCTATAAAAAGACTTTTTACCATATCATTTTTACCATTTTACTGTTGAGGGAGAGAAAAGGGCTTTTGGCAAGAAACTTCCTGTGGACTATGCGGAGAATCCGACCGTCGGAATCGAGTGCTGTCTCTTTCAGGTATTCCACAACATCCTCCTCTTCATTTTCATCCGATTAAAATTTCATTTTTAGCCCTAATTTGATTTTTTGGGGGCTTTGGGGTTTTGAGATGCGCTTTTCGGGGTACGCATGTATCCCATGGGTAACCTGCGTACCCCGACATTTTCCTTAATGGGAAAATGGTCGGGGTACGCAACCTACCTTCAGCCCAGCTGCGTACCCACGCTCTATTTCTGAAGGCGGGGTGCGTACTCCGCGCAAAGTGGATTTCAAAACCCCAAATCTCAAAATTTATCCATTATTTTTTTATTTGATGAATTCTAATGCATATTTCTTGGTGTGTAGATTGCCCACCATGCTTGATTCGCGCGAAAGAGAACACGAGGATGTTGATTTGACCGTGATTAATCATCAACCTTCCACTGATGCTTTAAAATCATGTGGCCTTTACAAATACTGGGCCATACCTGGCATGAGGGCCCAGGTGCCTTTCTTAGAGTGGCTAGTCGAGAGATGGAATGTTCAGGATCAATGTTTTTATATTGGAGGGCACCAGCTCGAGATAGAGCCCTCGGACATATATTTTCTCACTGGTTTGCCTAAAAGGGGCGAGCACCTTCTCTATTCGGGACTAGGCAGGGTGGCCAATCCCTTGCTAGCCTCTGGCTAGAGTGGTGTAACAACCAGAACCAGGAGAAGGGGATTGAAATCAAGTTCATATCCCGGCCTGAACTTATGGTGATAGCATTCACAGTTACCAGACTCTGCGGCGCAGTCGCTTTACACATAGCCACCGGGTCCCAGATGCGGATGGCGATAGATTGCTACCGAGGCGCCATTTTCAACTGGTGTGACGCTGTGCTAGCCAATATGAAGGGCCAGCTGACTAGGGCAAAGAACGGACAATCAAAGACTTTTGGATATGGGCCTTTGGTTGTGAGCTTTGCCTTAGAGAGAGTTCTGATG